>JAQBSW010006838.1:0-45406 GCA_029291075.1 Eudiplozoon nipponicum | reverse complement strand
TTCGATTAATGTCTACTATTTTCCATTCCATTAATATAATGTCTGTTTGAGTAAAAATGTGTAGATTCTTTTTTACTGCAGGCAGTTTTTCTTATTTAAAAAAAAATTGTTCTGTATTGTCCAATTGTGCTTACATTTAAATAATGCTTTTACTTTTCGGGCCCATAGTCTTTAATCTCTTCGCGAGGCATCTGCTTGCCCCCCGCTTTTCTTCATCAAATAGTTTTTGACACTTTTATTGGAAATGCTACATTTAGTGATATTTGCAAAATTATCACAATATAAGCACACTCAAACATCTGAACGAGAAACAAATGTGCACACTTTCCCAAAATTATTATAAATTCTATGCCCATTTCGATAACAGATTCTGAAGCAGACGTGTCAAGAAAATAAAAAATGTCAGCAGTTAATTAATTTGATATAATTCGAGAGTCTGTAATTAATTTAGTACTTATTCTTTCCAAAAAACCACAAAAATTGTCATAGAAAACACGCGAATCGATTTGAAAATGTGTAATACTACTATCGTTGGTTGGCGGTGGGGTCATACAACAGATATAAACGTTATTTAAGTTGAATAAGGCCTAGGTAATTTAGAATATTTTTGTTTTAAATTAAAATTATTCAATTTCTGATCATTCATTTTCTTGATTCGTGCTAGAGTAAAATATTCGATTTCATGCTATCTTCGTAAGCCCTGCCATAATAAGAGAATTTCATTTTGTTTAAATAACAGCAATATACACTGAAGCAGTTCTACATGGGCGCATAAAGTAAGGGTGCACTTAATGTAATTAAAACTCCCTTTCTACATTTGAATTTAATTCCAGATTAAAATCTTAGCGGTTTGCACTCTTTGCTTCGCATTAAATAAAAAAATTTAAACAATGATGTAAACTAAAAACAACTGATATCAGTTGTATAAAATATCAAATATTATTTCAGAAAAATTAAATGCAACATAATTGTTTTCCATTATAAGAGCAACGTATTCGAGGAATAAGTCCAATTATCGCTCACCTTCTAAAACAAAAGTGGACTTTTGTCTCTTTTAAATATCATTATGGCCATATTATATAAAAATAAAATATAGCCGGACGCCAGATAAGAGAACGCCAAATTTCTCTTGGGATATGACCTCCAAAATAATGCACATAGACGATTGAGCGAAATTTGATAAAACAACTATAATCGAAAAATAATATATATATGAGAATTTAAAAATTTATATATAATATCAAATATTATTGTTTCCGATATAGTATTTGAGTCTAAAAGGTATTGGAAACCGTGGCTTATTTATTGAGTACCTTAAAAAGTAAGATTTCATCAGCGTTTTGGCAAATTGTAACGATTACAAGATATATTCTGCAAAGCATTGAAAATTTTAATTTATTGCAAGACGAATTACCCTATTCTTAATGTAGCAGAATTTTACTACGAGGTATTCGGAAGCCATGCAGCTAAAAGAGGCCTCATATGATAAGGCGGCGCATTTCTACCGGAACCAAATTTTTAACAAATTCTCTTTAACAAATAGGTGAAAACTCATTGTACACGATATTTTCTTTATCGACCCAACCAAATGCACTAGCATACTTTTATGAGATATTTCAGGGCACTGCCGAACTTAATTTTTAACTGTATTGGCTTTTATCAGAGTCCAATGCAGTAAACGCACTTTGAAAGTTATTTGCAGAGATAAATGTAGGCACACTTTTACTGGATAATGATAGATGCAACATTATGTGATAAATTATTGAAGCAAATTTCAATGTTTTAATGACAGTCTTTTAGTTAAAATCTAAAAAAATATGTAAAAGAGAGAATACTAAACTATGATCAAGTATCGCACACATTTCATTATATATATAATCAAATCATGGTAGTTCAAATGTTGTTTACATTTACCTATGATATTTCGTGAAATAAATATTTCTGAACGGTGTCTTATTAAGTTCACATCATAGAACAATTTTTGCACACTTTATTTTATTAATTTGCGTCTAAATATTGACAGTTCACGAATGCCAACTAGCAGCCGAAGACATACTAAAGCTTATTCTTTATTAAAAGTTCTATGACAATTGGAGTTAAATATTTATCTTGTCGAACACCGTAATATGATATTCAAATTAACGGGAAAGCTGTTGTGGAGTGCAAATTTTATTTTAAATGCTAGGGCAATCACCTTCATCATAATCACCACCATTTGCATCACCACCACTCCCACCATCATCATAATCCAAATCATCATCGCCATCATCAACATTAACGGCATCATAATCAGCATTATCATCCTCATTATGATCAGCAACATCAGCATCAAAATCATCATTGTCATCATCGTTATCATCATTTTCATCACCATCATCAAGATCATTATCTTTATCATCATCTTCTCCGTTAACAATATGAAAGACATTAGTAACTGATGATTTATTAACATATAACTATGAGAATAAACCCGCAAATCATCAATAGAATTTGGTCGGGCGATTGCGAATTGGAGCTACATTTAATGAAGCAATTTAAGTTAATGCAATTAGAGATGCCCAGTTATATTTGAGGACATAAAATAAAAATAAACCTTTCACACATGAGACGCATCATTTTGACAAATAAAACGAAGATGGAAACATGTTATAAGCTAATTTCATGAGACAATATTAATTCTATTTCAAACCAATGTAACAGAATTTTGCCGAAATTTGAATAAACTCTAACTTCGGTCACTATTTAGAAAATTGTTGTTTAACATTCGTTGGATAATTTGCCTATTGTAGTGAACAGATTGCTTTTGCAAATTCATAACAATGTAAACAGTACAGCTATAGACGTGTTAACTTTTGTTAAGAAACCGAAAAGCATGATGGGATTTAACCAAAGTTAAATTTTAATTTTCTGTGGTAAAAATGGGATTTGCAAGCAAACACAGTCTAAGCAGATGTAAATTGCAGAACGAATTGAATTATCGTTCAGGAAATTGAAGTATAATCCTAAATGTTGCACACGATTGGCAGTTGCGTTCATTTACACGAAACTAAAACATAACTGATTTTAACATAAATAAAGCAGTTTAATCCTTTTGATGTACTCCTTTTGAGTTAAATGCGAGTAATTATCATTACGGTCTAAGGCAAAAGGCAGCTAGCAACGTTTTTGTTAATAAAGTCGATGAAAGCAACGCGAAACATAGAAATTAATTTAAATTAAAATAATCATTTGCTCATACAAATTAAATTAATTAAAATACGATAAGTTTCTCTGCGCAATTGTTTTAAATTAATTTATTTATAAACTTCTGCAAATTATGCATGAAATACTGTTTTTGGTTGTACTGTGATAAGATAATAATATTCTTGTTGAAGTTATATTTGAATTTTACTTATGGTAAGAAAGTAGTGTGTATATTCGTGCGTCATTTTAAAATTGGATTCCACAACCGCATTTTATGTAGGTTCTTTTGATTACATCTGTGTGTGCCTTATAAAATATTTCAATAGTAGATAAACCGTCTTCATTGAGGCCGTGAGGAATTTTAAGAAACTATCTGAAAATTTTAAAGCGGTGCCAATATCTGCATTTATATTGGAAATTAGACGAGTGCTTTAGGACACAAAAATTGTATTCATATAAAAACTTTTGCTGGAGACAGGTAACCTAAAAGTGGCTTAGAACAGGAAAGAGATGTTTAATAGTTATCTAGGATGCTTTGTGGATAAGCAAACTTCATTATTATCTATCTTAGCAAAAAATGCAGCAATTTAAGCTCAACCCGCTAAATATCAGATAAAACGATAAGAGTTGCTGATTTAAAAAAAATTAATCGAAAATTCTTACTTTAGCGTTAAGATGCATAAGGAGATTGTAGATCGTTCTGGGCAAGAAGAAAAAATGATTTCGCTGTTTTTTGGAAAGGACATACTAAGCTTGACAATTGCTGCGTATTGCATGAGAAAAAAGATTACTTGAAAGGTATCTGGCGTAAATTGATCTAAATAGATTAGACCGTAAAAAATTGCGACCGTCATAAATGTTTTTTGCTGTCTCACATTGAAGATAATCAAATTACGTTTGCCGACCTAAGACAAACACCAATCATATTGAAAATAATAACAGTAAACTTTGAACCTGGGCAGAAAGCATCCGAAATTTTCATGAAAGGACTTGAAACAGCAAACTTTTCACTGTTTAGTGGAAATTTAAAGATTTTTCTGAAAAGTTGAACGCTACTACACAACGAGAACTGTGACCTGATTTGACAGCCAATAGTGGATCAAATGTGGCAGATAACTTACAAAACACTATGAATGCCGAATAAGTACATGGTGCCAACAGTGTGGTAGTCGAGTCTGTACATATATACCAAAACAATGAGTTTAAAGGTATGCCGAATTTCACCAAAATAAAAATTTAGAACTTCTTATGAACACCTGTTACTTCAACAAATCCATACACTCTGACCTTGATCTATTTCAGTTATCACTTGTTGTTGTATTCATGACATCATTCATGTAAATATTCTATATATATATATATATATATATATATATATATATATATATAGGCCATTGTTGTGAGAACTTATATATATGCAACTGTGTATTAGGTGTTGTCCACCTAGTAACACATTTGTTATAATTTGATCAGAAGTCATCATGGACGTGAGGTATATTATCGTGTTTAATGGCGACTCACCTTGCTTGTTCGGTAATAAATTTGTCAACTTAAACAAAATAGCCTTTAACCAATTATAAAAGAGAAAAATGTTAAACATTTTTATTAAAACGTTGGAAATTTTTGAATAATTGCTTTTAAATTTCCATATGAAGCATTTTGAAGTATAGTTAGAATTTTGACAAGTTACGAATATTAATTGCATATATGGTAAATATGGAGATTTTAATTACTACAAAGGAATAGTATACAAAAAAGAAATGATACAAAGGTAATTAAAAATCAGTTTAAAGCTTTTAAAATATAGAAAATGAAGATAATTATTTACTTTACAGCCTGTGTAGTTGTGGAGCACCAAATAATCGCGACAATATGGACAGATGGAAGAGTGTCATAGACGAATACCTTACAATATGGATTACTTTGTTCTAAGATAGAAACAGGTGAGCCTTTGAAATTTACATTTATACAACTAAACACGCGATATCCCGAAAATGTTTCTTCGTATAACTAAACTAGTAGCGCTAGTATCAAAATTACTCATTTTAAATTTTTAACAAGTTAAACAAATTATTTGCGATGAACGAGAATTGTGAAAACAATTTTTATCCCGATATAGCCTTGTGCGAAGTGTAAAGTTTACTCTTCAAATTTAAATATAGAAATAAATCATGCATATAATTTAAAAATAAATTCTTCAATAAAATTTATTTTTCCACTTTAATTATTACGTTATATTGATAGAAATGTAACTTAAACGAAATCAACAAATGAACACAATTGCACGTTGAAATAATTAAACAAATATTAGTTTTGCTTTCTTAGATATTTTATTCTAATTTAATAGAAATCCCATTATCAACGTATAACGTAGTACTCGCTCAATATAAAATACGATTAAAGAAATCATTAAAAATCTTTATTTAATCAAAAGAAATAGTACTTCATTATTGCTTAGCATTACATTATACTCGTATATTTACGTTTTAACGAAATTATATGCATACACTTGTGAATATCTTACCACATTATGACTAGGCCAATAGCATTTTCAAATTAAATCAACGCCTTTTAGCGTGACAGGGTTTCTACAACAGTTTCGGCCTAAGACCTCGAATTAAGAAAACTAATGCAGGTATCAGTGCAGGAATTCTCCAACCATTGCGTGATTACATAGTAATTGAAGATAGACATTTTAGGCGCAAACCTACATATATCAATTTTACTTTAATCAAGTGTGCGTTCTTGATATAAACAGCTGACCCATTATATACATACATTGATAGTAAAAACTAAGTATTGTATAGTATGGAAAAGGCAAATAATATTGTAGAAATGTTTCGTACTTATTGAGATCTCATCACGAACTTTCCTGAATTTGCCGCGGACAGGGCTCGAAACTGGGCATTTCTGATTTGGAATCTGGTGCTCTAACCACTCAGCCATACAATTTTCAATTATATACTAACTATTGTTTTTTTGGTTAGACTTTCGATATATTATAGTAAGTAATTGTTATCACCGTCCGCGCAACCAATGTTTGGTTAAATATATCATTTTTGTCAAATTTATCCAAAATGACGGTAATAAATTCTGATTTTTAATTGCAAGACTTGTAACCTCTAACAAGAAATGATGATATATAATTAAACGAACATTGGTTGCGCGGGTGGTGATAACAATTATTATAATCAAGGTTGTGGTCTTGATATAAGCACCTGACCCATTAATTACTTACATATGTCAGTATAAACTAAGAACTGTATAGTGTAGAAAAGGCAATTCATTGATGATATAATTGTGTTATTAGTGAATAGAAAGACAAAAATTTAGCGAATTCGGACAAATATTAACTTAAAACTATAAAATTGTTTAAATTTTAAATAACAGTCGTCGCCATGAATTCCAGCTGAGATTGAATCCACAATCGAATATTATTATGCGATATAGGCCAATAAAATCTGTAAAGGATAAATAATGCATCATGAGACGTGACGTAACGCGTAAATAGTTAATTTAGTAACTTCTTCTCATCAGGACACCGATAACACAATAAACATAAAATCAAAAATTTTTGGAGAAATCTACTGAAATTGGTGTGAAAGCCCAAATCGTGGTGTACTAAATTACATTTTGTCGTACATAGCCTAGAGCATGCATGCAGAGATATTAGATATTTGTGAACACAAAAACTTTAAAAAGTAAATATAATATAATGAGCAATTCTCTGTCAGTTATTAATAATGGCAATAGTTAATGCTGACATGGTGCTCCAATTAAATCAATCAGGATATATTTTAAACTTGGAGAGCCTTTTAATATTAGCTTTTTCTTTTTCAAATGGAATGCCCCCCATCCTTTGTCAATAAAGCCTAGCTAAAACGAAGAGCTAAAAAATATACAGGTATGGGAATTTTTGCTTTGCCGATATATATACATATATATATATATACTGTACCACTAATGTAGATTACTAATAGAACTTGCAATAAATAAAGTGATAAACTTCGATGTATAAAATTGTACTAATATATAAATAGTGACCTAAACAAGTTAATATATAAGAGTCACACAGAATTAATGTGTACTGTTATGCGTGTATGTATGTGTGTATGCATGCATGCAGACTGTGAAAATTATGAATATAAATATATACTTCGTGCGAGACAAGCGATTATCTAGTGAAAGATCTGCTTGAAGTATTAATAATATGGCCAGCGGAAATATCGCGTTTGTTTTAATAATTTGTTTTTTTTTAAATCTGGTGAGGTTGGGCTAAGTGAAGAAGGCTGTCAATAAAATCAGCCCAAATAGTTTGTTAATGAAAGTAAACAACTGGAAGAAGAACTTCGTTAGTTAAATCCCAGATCAGGTAATTTCAATTAATTCTGTTTCGCAAAAAATATTTCATTTAAGGATGATTTTCTACGTTGTTTGACGACTGGTTAAATACGCGGATATTGGTGTTTATTTCAAGGTCGCAAACTTGACATAAAGAATTATTATCACCACCCGCTCAATCCTTGATTTTATATAGCGAAATCTGCAAAAATCCAATGTTCGCGACGGTATAGAAATTGTGCAGCCCACATTTCCAGACAAGAACATAATGTGAGAAACTAATTGAGACGAGAACCGCATATCTAATTTTGTCTTTCCAAATATATGCTTTGTGGTTAGATCCTCGTTAGTCAGTTTTCTGTCGTACTCTGGTGATGATCATGGAAGGCCTAAATGCGTCAGTACGTGTAGCTGACGGTATATTTGCTATGTTGTTCAACGAATGGTTAAATACAATGGGATTTGTGTTTTTTTGAATCTCACAAACCTGATTTAAAGAATTATTACCACAAACCGAGCAATCGTTGATTATTCAAGTACTGTCCGTAGTGTGCCGAGGACTGTACCAGAAACAGGCCTGAATTTTTTCGGGTTCTGTGACTCTATACACTGCGCCGCCTCTAACTCATATTACATGCAATGTTCTATTACAAACTTAATTACGTTTCTTGCTAACTTTTCCTTCAGTTAGAGCCTATTTAACACTTTTGCATCTAATTTTCCAACTGTTTATCCTCAATAACTCATTGAAAAATATTAACCATGCCAGCTGGAGAAGTCATATTGAAATAAGAATTTATGACATGATTTTGAATTTTCGTAAGTTATCGGCCTAAACTTAGAGTTGACGAATGCAAATCATCAATTCGCAGCGGCCAGATCTCTAACCGGAGCGCATTTTCTTCGGAGATTGGGACTATTCCCTACGCCACTCCCCTGCCGCAGAATTCCGGCAATTTGAAGCCATACACTAACATATGTATTTGGTTACTCAATAAGCTGGTCCAGTATTTGAATAGAAAGGTTTATCCGCCTGTAAATTTAAAAAAAAACAAAAGTAGTAGATTTAACAATAATTGTTTGCGCGGGTGGTGGTAACAATTCTTTAAACAGTTTCAGAGTTGGTAACACTGTCTCAGTCAGTCGAATTATCATAACAAATTACCGTTGACCGATGCGTGCTCGACGCCTTGATCATCATGAGTATGACGGCAACCGATTGTTGATTTCAAATCATTGAATATATATGGTAATCAAATGCTAGAGGTGTGAGCCGTATATCTAAATTTGATTTCCATATATATTCAATGCGGTTTGATCCAAGATAGTCAGTCTGCCGTCGTACTCTGATGATGATCATGGAAGGTCGAAACGCGTCAGTGCGTTGCGGCTGGCGGTAGTTTTGTTATGTTGTTCGACGACCGGTTAAATACAATGGGATTGGTGTTTACTTCAAGCTCGCAAACTTGATTTAAAGAATTGTTACCACCACCCGCGCTAACAATTATTGTTAAATTGTGTTGCCTATATATGTATATGTGGCGAAAGCTACAAACAATTAATGTTCGTGACTGCATAGAAATTGTGCAGCCGACATTTCCAGTCAAGTTTAATATATGCGAGACTGCTAGAGGTGAGAGCCGCATATCTAAATTTGATTTCCATATATTCAATGCGGTTTGATCCTCGATAGTCAGTTTGCCGTCGTACTCTGATGATGATCAAGGAATGTCGAAACGCGTCAGTGCGTTGCGCCTGGCGGTAGTTTTGTTATGTTGTTCGACGACTGGTTAAATACAATGGGATTGGTGTTTACTTCAAGCTCGCAAACTTGATTTAAAGAAAAGTGGTAGATGACGGACGATGTGTAGTAGTGTCTCGAAAACCTAACGTACCTGGGTTTAGAATGCAAACAATTATAACTCATAATTGTAAAACTTCACAAAGTAGTGTTGTTTAATAAAAATAGCAATGGCATTTGAATCATTGAAAGGCAAAAATTGCACAATTAAATATGCGGAAATGAATTGAACTTATTATTTGTCTTCATTTTTCTTACTTTTCCAGTCTCTTCCTTTCTTTGGTTCCACATATAAAATATATGCATAAACATCCAATTTGGAATGTAAACGTACACGTTTTCTTTAATAGTCATTAAATGATAGAAATATATGCGTATACATTTCATTTATAATTTGCACAGCTGCATATTAATTTTAGCTACGTCAAGCGTTGCAACGCCAGTCTAATTAATATAATTTGTACGTTTATGTCTGAAATTTGGACCAAAATTTGTCAGAGGCAAAATACTCTCATAATTTATATGCATATATAATTCTAGATTCGAATTACGGCAACGTTTTACAACATTTACCACTAAAATAACGATATCAGGTAGATAAACAACATCGGAGAATTGTAGCAAAATTGTTAAGCACTACAAGCCTGAAAAAGTTGCATTTCTACAGAAAATTTACTAGCCAAAAATATTAAAACTATATGTAGCCTTTAGAATAAAAGTGAATTGAATCGGTAAAATTTGCAAATGTTCACATAAAAGATAACTTATTCAAATAGCTTCAAATCATAACAAATATATACCAATTTATTCGTGAATCAGAATCATGAACTAATCAACTAAACAAGCTAAAAAACACTATAATCTTTATCACTATCACTACCTGCAGTTTAGAAAATAGGAAAGCGATAAATTCAACCAATCATAAACTGATAAACGGTACAAAAAGTAAAATAAGACAGAGACAGTTTAAGAAGTGGAACACGTACATGAAATATTTGTAAAATTTACAGTAATCGATATAATTGTAACTGATTTGAGACAGTAATTAGTAATGGTGTAGATACACGCATCTATACACATATATCTATTCATACTCATTCTTAACGGCGTTTTTTATCACCCAATTAACCGAAAACAAAGTTTGAAACTACTGAAGGCAACTGGATACAATATATATAAAACAAACTATTACCTAATTAACAGGAAGCTTATTGTAAAATTTAGGATGTTACAAAATTACTTGGTTCATTACATTTAACTCGGACATAGAACACCATGTCAAAATTTTCTCTCGAGATATTTCGATACCGAATTTCGAGAATCTTATTCGATCAGCAATTTATCGCTCAAAATGTGTATAAGTTATAAAAATGTAGAGGTTTTCCTAAAAACTGCTTCATTTGCACTTATGTTTAGCAAATCTAATATCAAGTATTAACATTTCAATAGATAGGTCTGATTTTCTTTCATGAATGCGATCACACCTATTAAGAATTTAGTCAGATATAATTCCATGCACGTGTAGATGAATTTAGGAGACAATAAATTGATCTAATGCCAATTCTATTTAAGAACGTCAAAATTTATGGTAGCGCTATGTGTGTGTGTGTGTGTGTGTGTTGCCCATTCACTTGTAGCCAAGTTAACACCACATTTCTAGAGTTAATTGATGCTTTCTCAAACCAGGAGAAAGGTTGTTAGAGCCACGGACCCTGAAGCAGACATGCCCAGGTCCGAGCCCTACCTGCATTAAATTATAGAAAGTATATAAAGAGTTCATAATATAGACGAATCTGGTTTTTGTGGATGAATTGCTATTCCAACGTTGTACTATGCTTAGTTTATACTTCCAAATGCAGGTAGGTAATTGGTGAGGTATTTTATATCAAGATCACAATCTTGATTTAAACATATGCTTACTTTTTATCATGACTTGTGCTGCATAAATTCATATTCACAAATGGATACTGCACCTTATAGTTTTCATAAACAGCCTAATGATAGGTATAATAAATTTTTAAGAAATATTTATTCGATTCAATCTTATAAACTTACTAAATTAACTTAATTCAAAAGAAGATTTTCACAAATGAAAAAATTGTAAAGAAAAAATTGAAAACATTTTTGCAGTTCGCAAATTTTATTGTTGTTTCATGATTAGTTCAGTTAAATGTCCAAAGTAAATAAACATCGAAATATATTAAAAATTCATCAATTACAATAAAAAGTTTTATTCTCATTTATGAGCTAAAAAAAGTATATTAGTGTACAGTAACACTTTTGATCTATCTAATCACCTGAATTTCTTGTATCAATAAGCGAGAATTTTTTTATTTAAATACAACATTTCGTCCACCTAACAAATTAACTGAGTATAAATTAATCTAGAAACATAAAATAGAAAGCGGCATAACTAAATTCAGTTTATTTGTGGGGCTTAGAAATAGGCTTTTGATAACGTTATATAAATAATGGTGTATTGTCATTATTATAATTTACAGCGGCTTTAGTCTAGATTTTTTCTACTGCAAACCCCCCCAATATCTAAATCTAACGTTATCCTCATTTGGAATTGTACCTGTGGGCAATCAAATTTAGACATATGTATGAGAAGGTCAAATTCAAGCTTGTCTGAACACATTCAAACTTGTTGTTTAAAAAATACAATAGGTGCTGAGCGTAAAAATTCAATATATTGTTTTCCCTGCAAAACGCGACTTTTAAGCTTTAATGAAGTCTAGGTGTGTGAGTGTGCTTTACTAATTAGATGCAGTCGCAATAAACAGACATCGGACAGAATTTTACAAAAACATTTGTTTGTGCACTGGTGTTGCCATGTTGCTTTCCAAGTTCAATGCAAAACTGTGATTAGTTATATTTCTTATATTAAAAATTTTTGTGCTCCTCCTGTATGAAGCGCTTATTTCTTTTTAAACCAAATTAATGATCGCATTCGATGTTTCTAGTAAATCAATTGATAGTGTGGGTCAAAAGTGTTCATATGGTCTAAATCGTCTATTGTAAATACGTATCTAGGAATAAATGCCTTGGTTATTTAAAGACTAAAATTCCTTTTGAGCATTGTCGTTAAATAAGACGAAAATATATAAATTCGACGTTTGATAGATTTGATGCCTGATTAGAAGTTATTCATTTGACTTTTGCATCATTAGTATATACTAAAGGAGCATAAATAGTAGACATTTTTCATCTTATTTCTACAACTTATAATATAATCGAAAGTTTGTATTAAAATTATAAGCTCACGAGGAAAAAACGGCACATAGACAATTAAAAGGGTAAAACCAATCGGATTGCACTAAAATAAACAACTACAACCAAAATCCATAAGTGTATCAAAGTTTCAAATTTGAGAACAGTTTTATTTCTCGAAGCCATAAAAATTTTAAAATCTGTTTAATCGTAGCACTGTTATTTTTACTAAGTACAATTCGTGGAAATTTGAGGTTTGCTTTTCGGAAGTTAAGCCAACCATATAATTCATTGTCGGGGTTATACTCAAGATACTGCAATTTGCTGGTTTTGCATTTTTACGATTATGCTTCAAGTAGATGCCAGTATTAAAATATTTTCCGAAAGAATTACTTATACACCTATGTACTTGAAGACTCTGCCAGCCACGCATTATTTGCAAAATATAATTTCATATAAATTCTGGAGAATTTCAATTTAAATGTAATGTAATTATGAGGTGCTCATTTTGTCTACTTAAACCATAAATAAGTACAATAAAAGCTGATTTTCTTTTTTGCATTCAGACCTTATATTATTTTTATTGCAAGCTTTAAACGCATGAGTAGATTTTTCATTTATGTAGCCATACTTTTAATGCGTAACTGTATTAAGCAAAGGAAATAAGGTAAAAAAATTTTTTTAAAAAAATAAAAGGATATACTAAATTCAAACTGAAAGCAGCTTAAATCTTATGTACGCATTCTTTTGTTCATAATGGCGAGTATCTATTAAGAGCTGATTCTACGCGTAAAACATTTATATATTTCGTCAGGTATTATTGTCTTACCTAAGCTAACTTGTTGCAAGGTATGTAATGCTTATTAAGCGAATGCAATGCCAAAGTGTTCAACTGTCAAAAAAATTTAATGCGTTTGGCGCGTAGTTCTATCTACTAATCATTAATAGGCTGGAATTTTATAATTTGTTTTTTTAAATAAACACGATAATGATTATGTGGCAATATCTGAATTGATATTTGAACGAAAAACTAAAAAATTCTACTTAAAGACGTTTTATTTGACGAGATTTCACATCTGTAATCGTTTAAATGCCCGAAGTGCACGCATTGACGAAGCATCATCTGAATAAACTTAGAGATATCAGCAGCAATAAATCCATAAAAATACCGTGCTGACAAAAAACAAATACGTTGTTATAATGGGTGTGTCGGATAACATAAGTAAACGAACATTGTTTGCGCGGGTGGTGATAACAATCATTCAATTCAAGGAAGCGATTTTGATAGAAACACCAGTCTCATTATATGCATACATTTTTTGGGAAAACTTAATATTTGACACTTCAGAAAATGAAACTCTTCCAGTGCACCTGTTTCGTCATTATTTAAAAATCTTCACGTACTGTCTGTAATTAGAGAAACAGATTACGAAGCAGACGCGTCCAAGTTAGAACACAATACGAAGCAAATTCTGAACAGTTCATGAAGAATTCCCAAATAGGAAAAAATCGGTCTACTGGATGAATTGCGTTTTCTACATTACACAATGCTTAGTTTATACTGGCAAATATATATATATATAATGGGACTGGATTTTATATAAAAGAAAAAACTTGATTTAAATAATTGCAATCATCGCTAACGCAACCAATATTTCTTTAATTTTATAAATGTTCAATTCATTATCACTTCCTCAGGTAGATATGTGTCTGATTTATAAGGAAAGATTAGATGTGGTTTGTTGGTGCTTCAGTTCTAAAAACATCCAATACACGCTACACTTAAAGGAAAGACTAACCAAAAAGCAATACTTAGTATATAACCTAAATATTGTGTGTAATATGCGAGAGTATGGTTCAGTGGCAACAGATTCTGAAGCAAACATACACAGGTTCAAGCCTTGTCTTGAAAAATTCTGGACAATACGTGAAGAGTTCCCAATACGGACGAAACCGGTCTATTGTTTGAATTTCCTTTTGTACGTTAAAAATGCTTAGTTCTTACTGGTAAATTTTTGTACATAATGCGACCATTTTATATCAAGAACGCAACCTTGATTTAAATTAATAAGTAATATAAAATAATAGACAAAAATAAAGAAATTAAGAAGGAAAAAATTCTCTCGTCTTGTGGTCACATCGGATGAAGATGAACAAGTTGAGCGGATGGTGATGAATGGAATTAAAATCTTAATCCATTCTTGTTTATTGATAAAGTCGTCTCATAGAAACTTAGAATATTTGTATAATCGAGACCGACAATGTACAGACTATCAAACCCAAACAAAACTTTTCTAAACGACGAATATATTCAGTCGTCAAATTTCCATTCTACGTACTGCTTTCATGGTAAGTCCACATATTTGATCAGTTGCGTAAACTGTTAGGAAATAATTCGGCTCCAATTTTACTTAAGCTTATTACCAGAATTTTTAATTAAGTTTATGGTGATGTATTATGTAATGTCTTTATATGAAAATGTTCAAATTTAAGAAGCTATATACAGCATAGAATTAACAGCAGACAAAATCGTATTACTGTGCGCGATCTCAGGTACTATTGTACGGAAACCTATTTGTTAGGCACAAAAGGTCTACATTTTCATTTGAGTGGTATTATTCTTAAACGATTAGATGGTGTGGAAATGAGACACACCCTATCCCCACGGAAGCAGCCAATATCTTAGTCCACCTCAGTAAAAGGATACATAAGTAAATATTCACAAAAGATACGCTCTTTTGATGACATTTTCTCTTAGTTAACAAGCAGATCGAAGTCAGAAAGAATTTTTAAATGTTTTAATAAAGCTTATATAGCATCAGTTTTACATCTAAGCATGAAAAAGAATTCTTGGATAGGCTAAAATCGAAAGAGTGTAACGGTAATTTAAAAAAGGAAAAATGACCATTAATCAATTCATTCTGAAATGTATTTGTATTGAAATAATTTTAATTAATAGAGTTTTGATATAAATTTTCATCAGTTCGCAGCTGTGTTTGAAGAATTAGAAACCTAGTTATTCAAGACTTATAAGATGGTTTTATTGAAGCAGAATAATTTCTACTGTCTAATGGACATCGTTCACATTGATTTGCGTAATTTTTTTAAAGAAAAAATAACAATAAACGTGTGTGGAACCAAAAATGCATTTTAACAAAAATTCCTATTTAAAGACGTAACTGATTTTTGCACAAAACAGAAGAAAACTAAAGCGGCTTTGACACAGATATTAAATCAAAATATAGTAAGCATCTTATTTCAGGTATCACACTTGGCTTTAATAGCACTTCAAGAGAAAAAAATTTAATTCTACCTTCAAATTTTATTAATAAGTATATTTGGATATGTTTCAGATCATCTTACGTAGGTCATCTGACGTTGTCTTGATTAAATCAAATAATGACAACAAATCTGCAAATGCCCAACTCATCGGTGCTACCCTGCACGTATGCAATTTGAACTTGCTCTTTAACTTATTTATCAAATAAAATTGCCGAAAGAAGTCAAAATTTGACTTATTTCAATTTCACAATTTCTCTTCATTTTATGTTTCTGTTTGATTACCATCGATAAAATGTATTTCATTTATACATAATTGAATAAAAAATGAGAAAGAAACGCTTCTTATGTCTTTACACATGGAAATATGATTATGCATTTTTATTAAAGTTCGCATTGCAAATGTTGATGAAATTTGCTTTATTTTAAAGTAAATTTTAATTTCCGTGTTAATTTAATTACGTGGGGCGAATTCTGTTTATTTCAATATTGATAAAAAAGACAGGATTATTTTTCTTTTTATACTTAGACTAAATAAAGTTTATTACAATCTTTTAACGCAGGAGTTAATTTTAAGTCAAATAAATATAATTTGAATGTATTGATGTATTTCAAATTATGTGTATAGTAACAATTGGGTAAAGTATGACAGGATTTTATGCCAAAGTCAGCATAAACGAAGGGTAATTCGTAGGTGTTTATAGGATTCTATTTTACTGGCTATTACCTAATAGAATCCTATGCTACGTGGAAACCAGAAATGTTTCGCTATGTACGCCACGCATAATTAATTTTTCATGCAATAGAATTAAAAATATTTAAATATTTTTATACATCAATACTTAGGTATATGGCATAACAAACCTATTAAAATTTAATTCCGGAAATGATATATACTTATGTACACATTATTTATACTAACTGGTGATTTACGTGTGGCAAGTGATACTACGACCAACATGTGTCATATAATCAACTCAGTTGGAAGATTCAACAGTATATTCTATAATTTTTTGTAGCAGGGCAAACATGAAAGAGCATTGAGCCTGAACTTCATGTTATGCAATTAGGTGATTGAAAGTTCACTTAAATCACACTCTCCCGTTTTTAACTTTCCGTTTGTTTTTTTCCACTTGAAAACATTCTTTGACGATACTTTTGAAGATGAATTGCAAATGTTTATAAAATTTGAAAATATTTTTTTTGTTTTCAAATAAAAAAGATTCCAGGAATTCAGTAGTCGACTAATATAGTCAGTTTTTAAATTAAAAGAAAACTTTTTAATTTGAAATTTTTTGGCCGTTTAACGAAATTTAATTCGAAAAAAATTATTAAATTTTCTTGTTAATCAGATAAATTCAGACTTAGACTTTAAGAAATCTTCTCTTACGGTACACTTGTGTCTGTATAAGTATCAGGGATATAACGAAGCACAATTTTACTTCTGGGATCATGTTTACATACAAAATTTTTAACAGATGAATGTACAAATTATCAATTAATTCTTTAAACACTCCGTTTACCATCGTTGTCTGATGATTACGTTGGAATGTAGAAACGTATCAATACTTGCCGCCGATTTTTGGTTGGATTTATTTATATGGCGGATTCAACAAAATGTGATTGGTGTTTATCACAACTTGCACAGGATACTTAATGATCTTTCTACATGGCTACTATAAATAGATGGTGTATAAAATTATGAAAATTACTTATTATAACACCGCTTTCACATTAATTAAAAAAATATTTTGCATTTCCGAAACAACTAAAGGAAACCCAATTAACTTTTGTTTTAAATAGAACATTTTCCCCATTTTGCACTTTATTACGAATTCACAATTCGTTGTGAAATACTATCACACAAAAGCGTGCACATACAAGCAAACACACAACATGATTATATTTTGACTTGCATTTATCATAGAAGACAACAGTAGCAGATAATTTCTAAATCAAACGAATTTCTGTTTTATTATTTTTTTAGTACAAAGAAATAATAATACACCTGATGATGTCCAATAACATTCATTTTAATACAACATGCACCAACAAGTTGATTAAGCGTAGAAATGAAGTAAGTGAAATTCAAATTTGTATATGTAAGATTGTAGAGGCCATTTGGTCAATATCATAAGAGAGCTTCCGAGATGCTAGTCTCGGAAAACCTATATATACGGTATAAGCATTGAATTTGGAACTATATCATAAATTACATTTCTTAAGCCTTTCGACTAATTACTCTGCGTCATCAATACTTTCATAGTCGGCCATAATATTAAAATAAGATTTATTACAATATATTTATTATAACAATATTTGTGTTCAGAATCTCACTGAATACCGCAGATGACTGAACAACTTTTGAAGGCCTTGAAAACAACTATCCATGTAAATTACCTGAAGAAAATTAAAGATCCTTCCCGAAAAGTAAATTAAGAATAATATTTTCGTTTTGAACTTCAATAATTTGTAACCAAAGTGTCACAAGCGAGAACCCAGCAGCAAAGCGTACCACACAACTCAAAGTCTCGACAGGACTGAATTTTAAAATCATCAAAAACATGTCAAAATCTTCGACAATATGAACATAGGTAAATTACAAAATAATTAAAATATTTAAAAAAACTAAAAAGTGTTTAATGAAACCAGCGATAACATCAATTGTCCAAAAATAAAATTTGATTTATTTTTATATGAGAATTTAATTAATCTTAAATTAATTAATTGACCTCCACAAGATTCAAATAATCGAATTATCTTTATTGGTCTGAAAATCAAGCATAAAAACGGCATATTGAAATCAAATTATATTTTGTAACATTCGTAAAATAAGGTTATAAATTAAACAATGTTCAAATAGAATTCATCAATAATGTTATCTCAAAATATCATATTTTGTAATACATTTCAGAAGCACTTATAAATTTTTGACGGCGTCTTAATGCTATGACTTGCTATGAGGCATTTTCAAATTCCATGCCTGTCATCTATCTGATTAGTGAACTTCAGTATAGTAAACATTTTGTGCAGTATTTTATACAATCTAATCGGCATTGTGTCTGATCAACATCTTCTATTGCCTCCAATTAAGCAACAAAAGCTCTGGTTATGTCATAAATTTATAATTGACGAGACTGCTGTGGCCACGTTTCCCTCAAAGTCTAATTATTTAATGAGACCGAAAAATCAATATACTACGTTGAACAGCAACATTTATTTAAAATATAGTGTTAAATGAGTTAAAAAAAGTCCTCTAAAAATAAAAAAATATTGGTTTGAGTATTTATGGATATTTTAAATGAAATGCTTCATGAAATAAGTTATCATTTTAATTTTCTTTACAAATTTGGCAGATGGTAGCGTAACTTAGCTTCAAGTTGAATTTCCTCACGAAAGAAATACAATAATGATTAATATAGCCCAGTTTGGAATTTCACAATAAAAGTATTTTGAAATAAAAGGGTATAATTAAATAATCGAATACAAATAAACGTTTCAGAATTTGGAGCAATATATTTTTTCCATGGTTGAATTTGTGCGTTAGAAAACAGGAGCTATAAAAATGGACGAGTCGCATTGATGCGGTAAATTATTATTAAATTCTCTAAGGTTTTGACAAATATTTCTACCATACTAAATTAAATGATCATATAGACGAACAATAATTTCCCATTTGAATGGCTCTACTCAAAGAAATGATCATATTCTAGTATTGGTATTATTTTTCTATTTTTAGTGTATATCCTGAAACTCTATCGACTTTTGGCCACCAAAAAGCACCAAGGTGCATCAAAGGATAAACCTTTTGAAAGCATTCTGTTTAATCCGGATTTAGATTATTTTAGCAATGAAATACCTCCAAATTATCCATTTAGCGATGACACTCCTTTTGTATAAGTCGCGATATTACTTTTAATATGTCCAAAAAGTTTAAACAAATGTTACTAAATGGGCTTCTAGTACAAATGATGATGCTGATTCCAATTACTGTTGTCTTGTTTTTTATTGAATAAACGTTTCGCAAATGCTTAGTTTGATAAATATTTTTCTACAGATTTTGGAAAATATTTTTTATGGAAAAATCCGCCAAAATCGACAAAATTTTAAAATAGATTCAGAAAACATATTTTTATTTTAATGTTAACAATTGCAAATCTAAATTTATATTTGAATATAACGAAAAATTGTCTTCAGTTATATAATAGGAAATCGATCACATTTGTTTTACAAGTGACAATTTAGCGCAAGCACTTATTTCGACTAACTGTCTCGTAGACTACTGCAGCTTTCAGCATTGAATTCTCAGCACAAAAGCTTTATCAATCACTACTTGTATTTCGAGAAGTTTTATTATCAATCTTGTGTTTATATATTATGGAATGGTCATTAAAGGCCATTTTATGTCAGCACGTCGATCACATTATATATACGGATTTTGAAAATTGAACAATTATTAGATACGCGAGTTGTATAATAGTTATGTAAATCAGGTTTGCCATCTTGATTTAAACATCATTCCCATTATATATATATATATATATATATATATATATATATATATATATATATATATATGCATATATGTCAGTATAAAAAAGGTATTGCGTAATATAAAAAAATTACAGCGCATGTTTGCCAGTCGGCGACGATGACCAGGCAATGATTCGAGCAGTAGCCGTGGTTGCATATGCACAAGATCACGCATTATTCAGACGCTTGTCTTTAGATTACGTATATTGTTTTCATTTCTTTAGCTTTGTCAAACGTAGAAAACTTCACTTACGCATTGCAACATATTATTTTATTTGTTTCATTGTTATAAAATGATTCAATTGCACTGATATGATAAAATAATTTTAATATTAATAAATATAATGAAAATACTGATTATTTTGCTACTAATTTTACTACTCCTGCTGCTAGTAACAACAATAATAATAATAATATTCAAATAATTGTTATAAAAGTACAAATACTACTTCTACTACTACTACTACTACTACTACTACTACTACTACTACTACTACTACTACTACTACTACTACTACTACTACTACTACTACTATTACTACTATTACTACTATTACTATTACTATTACTACTACTACTACTACTACTACTACTACTACTACTACTACTACTACTACTACTACTACTACTACTACTACTACTACTACTACTACTACATACATAATAATAATAATAATAATAATAATAATAGTAATAGCCACCTTTGAGACTAAAACGCACAAAGGGTCCTATCTAGGTTTGACATTAGTTCAACGGGAAGTCCACACAGAAACGCCCATATAAGGATGAAACAGGCAGCACACTATTGGAAGCAGACTTTGAGCTGAATTGAACTTAAAATAATTAATTTGTAATCGACACTCTTTACCTGACCAAAATATTACATATACTTGATCAAAATAAAGCATGTGTAGTACTTTTACAAATGGCTTCTGATGGATAGGAAACGTTGATTCGAGGTCCGACTGCACAAATGAACAATTTGACTGCAGGATTAGGCATAATTGATTCTCGTCTGGATGATACCCTGAAAATAAACAGCGAGGGGATCCGCGTGCACGGCCCAACCAATATAGGTGGCCACAACAACAAAAATGACAATCATAATAGTAATTCTAAAAATAATAATTTTAGTAATAATAATGCTGTTATTTGACAATAATTTACCATTTTTGGTAATTCATTTTGAAATTGAGTAGATTTAAATTGACTTATTTTGATTCGTGATTCGCGATGTAATTTTCAGGTAGCAAAACAAGAAACTTAATGAAACGGTGCTGAGCGCCCAAAAATTCTATCAAGAGTATGTGAAGGCAGCACCTGCATTCATATAGGTCATCATATCTACTCTGTGTAGACATTACCTAACGTGCCATTGGCAAAGGCGGAAAGGTAAGCCAAAGGCTTAAATGATCAATAATAGACAAAAATTCGCTATAAATTACTTCGCCATAAATTTGAACATCTCAAAACAATTTGGCAGGGTATTCTGGCCATACAATTATGTCAAGTAATACGTCAATATTTTAATCTTTACATAAGCATAAGTAAAACAGGTAAAATATAATGTAAATTGCCAAACGATAAGAAACAAACAACATATATAAGAAAAAATGCCACACTGAGTAGTCTGCATGGCGATGTTGCATGATAATAATTTAAAAGAAGATACATTTGGCGTCTTTTAAAAATCTGAACAACGTATGGACTATGAGCATTTTAAAGTTAGACATAAGCAAATCAGTTGTAAAAAGAGGAAGTACACAGAAGAATATAACACATCGTGACAAAAATACAAAATTATAATATTGATGAGACCACAATATATTTCAGGTGTCGATCTTATGAACTTTATTGATTATATTTAAAAAATTAACTGAAAATCAAATCAAGTAAATGAAGAAATATTTCAAACTACCGAGGATAACATATGCCTTGCGGTTTAGTACGCATGGGAAGAAATTCTACAAAGATAGGACCCTGCAAATTCTCCTCAAACCATAATCACCATACATAGTTTCAAAGAAGCAAAACACGAATCTACGACATGCCAAATTTAAGCAAATTAGTTGGAACAACAACTTGTTGTGCCTAATCATATTACTCAAAGTAAAAATTGGTGTAGAAACCAAAAACTATACTACTGCCAGTAAAATTTGAAAAATCAATGCTGTGTGTTAGCGACAGTTTTGAATTTGTAATTATTGTAAAATTGTGCAATACTCAGGAATTGAAAAAAGGATTTACTTTAATGCAAGCGTGCCTTTTGACAAAATCATGGATTTGCCCTGTACGATGATTAAGAGTATCCAGCCAAAATTTGGCATGTCAATTTTTTCAAAATATGTGAACTAAATAAATTTAATTAATCTTTTGTCGTGAATATTTCACGAAATTCGACGGACTTGCGATGGACAGTTCACTAGGAAATCCCCTTGCTATTGCCCACATGTCCAATCGGGAAACATAAAAACTACAGTCACATATTCAAAAACAACTACGATAATTATTTGAGGCATGTTGATGATAAATTCTGAACTATAAGATGACAGAATTAAAGATTTTAACAACATGGACCACCACATTTAGTTTACTTGCAAATGCTAAATTATTGAATCTGACTTTTCTTGATATATTGCTATTGAACCAGTAAGATGACAGACAAAAAAGAACAATATATCGTAAACAGACCTTGACTGGACTGTACATACATTACCAGAGCGGCATCTCATTATCCCAAAAGTGAACGTTTACAAGCAGTTCATTGTAAAAAATAAAGAAATTATGGCATGAAGATTTTTAAGGTCGAGAACAGATTGTGCTCAAAAAAAGTTTATTATTAAACTGGTATCAGAAAGTGCTTGATATGAATTACATGAGGTGTAATAACAGACAAAAAAGCAATGAAGCTGTACCAAAACAAGAGAAGATATTCTTTATTTTAACTTTTTAAAGAGATGAACCATCCTAAACAATTACTCGAAGAATCAGAAAGCAATTACTTCTCGGAAGTCTGATACATAACTGACTTTTGTCTATTAAAAAACGCCTGCTAATCATAAACGTAGATATTAAGCTCTTTGTAATTGAACAGTTTCACGTTGCTTATTTATACCAATCCCATTACTGATCATTAATAATATATTGAAGAGTATTTACGACTAAAAACAACTGGTATGAGAATAAGAGTTGCATAATTAGTTGAACACATTGCATGTTAAAATTAAACTCAAAACCTGACAAAAATTCATCTTTTCCTGAAAGCATAAAACGAAATATAACTACACACAGTGGAGGCTTTTGCATCAAAAATTCTTTACTCTTAGCTAAATTAACAATGGAACTTCTACATTATTTGAATCTAAACTAATAAATTGTTTGTTTGTGTGCACGCCAGTTTATGCGAAACTAAACATGTAAATTTTCCGTTACTATGTGTTTTTGTATAATGTGGATATTCAACCTAACTTTATCGCCCTTGATTTCCAAATAAATGACTATGTAACGCATCAGATGTTGCCTTCAATCTATGTTCTGGCGAAAAGAAAATGGCCTCTTCTAGGATGCTTTTCATACACCCGCTATATAATGAATTTAAAATTTCATACATAATTTATTTCGCAATTAAAAAGATTAGAAACGCATAAAACATGGCTGAACTAAAAGATGCACACAGGTAAAATACCTCTGTGTGAAAATGAGGTGTGCGCAGACGTTGATAGATGGAATACTGAATAAAGATATGCAGAAATGGAATCTAGTTTAAAATAGACCAATTAGCACATCTCGAACATTGCACAGCGATAAACGACAACAGAAAATTAGACTTCGTCTCCAAGCGCAATTAAAAGTAACCAACAGTTATGGAATATGTCGAGATCATCGTAAAGATCTTATATTTTTAAAATTTAACACTCTTGCTAAGTACCTTCTGGCGGCGCCTGTGCCAACGTAAATGTCATCAATACTATTGGAATTCGCTTCGCCGTTTCACTGATGATTTGTATCACAGGCATTTTTAATCGTACGCCATAGTAAATTCTCACTAGTATCCGATCTGCCTTAGACCACAGAGCATTGTTTCAAGTTTCCTTCATCATCAAGAACTAAGCTTAACTGATTTATATAACCAATAATATTCATAAAACAATACTCGAGACTTTGTCCGGTTTTATAAATCGAACTTAACTTTTGAGCCGCATCTCTTTGAGTCCTTCCATGTGTTGCTTCTAAATAAAATTGAATTGCTTGCGTCTCAAATTAAAATGCTCATAGGCAACACGTGGTTCAGCCATGAATAAGGAGCAAATTTTGTCTTCTTGTGAAATTCCTAATGCAACATCACCATATAGAATCTGCATTGCTGCATATGTTTTCCTCGATGTAGTATTATTCTTATGAAATGACAATGCTTACTTTAGACATTACAGCTAAACAATAATTGATTGCGCGGTTGGTGGTAACAATTCTTTAAATCAAGTGTTTGCGCGCAACCATAATTTACGTAATTGCCAAATATCAGTTTGTGGTTGCAAACAAATTTTGCGTCTGCAATTCTGTGGAAGTAAAATTTGTGCAAGTAAACGGGAAAGCCGCATTTGTGATGTTCAGTTCTTCATATATAAATTGTTGATTGTTCACTCTCATTCAGTTTACCGTCGCGCATTTCTGATTATCATGGAATGTTGAAACAAGTCAGTACATGGGACTGACGGTGGTTCTATATGTTGTCCAAAATCGTTATATAATATGGAATTGGTATTTATCGGAAGTTTGCAAATAATTACAAATGCTTGTAAGAGAAGCGGATTCATGTCACAAAATAAACAAATATTATGATATACACAAGAATTTATCTTTCATCAATTGGCTGGTGTAGTCAATATCGATACGTAAAGACAGATACCATAAAGATGTGATCTATCATAACTTTATAATTGTGGTCACACAAAGTTTAGAAACCTGAAATAATAAAGAATTATTTTTTAAAAAAACATTCGATAATATTAAACGCTTTCTCATTAGAATGAATTCAAATTGAAAGACGTTAGATACACACCGAAATTCAATCCGTCGATAATAGCACACTTATAGAACAAGTGTAAAGCATGTGTGCATTAAGTAGCAGCAAATATGGGGCCACGTAAAAAGCCGCAGAAGAAATTCACTGCCATACAAATTATCTTGTGGATCATTAATCATTCTAGCAATGCTTTAAATCAAGTTTGCGAGCTTGAAGTAAACACTAATCCCATTTTATTTAACCATTCGTCGAACAACATAACAAAACTACCGCCAGCCGCAACGCTCGACGCGTTTTGACCTTCCTGACCATCATCAGAGTACGATCGCAAACTGACTAGCGAGGACCAAAACTGCATTGTATATATATATATATATATATATATATATATATATACATATGTAAAGCAAAATTAGATATGCGGCTCTCACCTCTAGTAGTCTTGCATACATTGTACGTGACTGGAAATGTCGGCTGGCGGTAGTTTTGTTATGTTGTTCGAAGACTGGTTAAATAAAATGGGATTGGTGTTAACTTCAAGCTCGCAAACTTGATTTAAAGAATACGTCAGACATATCTGGATATTCTATTAAGGCATGCTCGTTACCAAAATATCCTAGTATATCATTTTGTTCTCTCTAGTGATGATATTCATAACCAGGCGATTAAGAACCCTCACGGACAATTGAATCTGACGTGGATAAATAATACCGATAAAAGGTTAAAATACTGAGATCTGGTTGTCTGCATTATCGGGTTGCGTGCATAAAAGTTGAAAGGCATTGCTTGCGTAATGATTGATTTTTCGATATGCAATGATGTGCCAGTGCACGTAAAGTCACGTCAACTTATTATTTCAGCCATTTTATTGCATTTGAATTAAGAAAAAATCATGTGTGGAATTATACATTTATTATAAAACAAGAATATGAACTCAGTGAAAAAAGTTATTTTCTTTTCGCAAGAAAAACATTCATTTCCTTTGTTTCTAACAAATAGTACGTCATTTGGTAGAGAACAATTAATAATTCAGTGTTTGTTTAGTTAAAATATTGCGTGAACTCTATGTGTTGTGCCATTAAGAAATGAAATTTCAATTAAATTTTTTATAGGAGTGCATTAAATTTGGTTATCATATATTCATAATATGAATTCAAAATTAATTTATTCATATCATTCAAACGGGTGCGTTGCGATTACTTACGCTACAATAAATCTTCAAAGGAAACTAAACATACCTATTTTACAAAGTTTACTGTTTATCTTCTTTAAACTGACATATCGATGAAGGTTTTCTGCATTTATAATGCATAATACTCTTTTATTTATATTTGATGAATAGGTAAGCGAATAAATTATTGAATTATTTTAGAGAATAGCAATTGATATAACATTTCTTCTTTTAGAGTTTTGGGCAAAAGATTTTGGTGCTTCCTGTTATTAACAAAAAATAAAACGTGTAATCTATCTGCACAATACTTATAACTTAGAAAACGTCTATAATATTAGATTTACTTATCTTGGCAATCAACAAAAATTTTATTTGCTACAGACTTGTAGATAAAATATTTCCGGAAATAAATTGCAGTAAATGTCGCTTATTTCCAACATGTCAAGAAAATAAAACACATAATATATTAAAAAATTAAGCCAATAATAAGATTATTGCTTTATAAATTGATTATGCATATTTTAGTTATTAATTTTAGTCACAACCCAAATTTGCAAAAAAGGCTACTCTTTCTGATTATCTTTATGCTTTAACATTTAATGATAACTATTTTAAGAGAACATATATTTAGAAGAATATAAATACCTAATTCAATTCTATTCTGAGTATCAGTATTGTGCAGGATGTAGACTTTCCATAACAAAACATGATGCAGACTTTGCACACCTAGTGAAAAATAAGTCAAATATGACCAGAAGGATAAACCGAAGACAGCATGAACGGAAAGTGTAATCTCGTGCACATTCGTTTCGTGCTTAATGACGACCCATCAGTAGGAGCCGGTATTACGTCCTTTTACCACTACATATTTAGGTATAGGGCATAGTACCAGCTCCTACTGATGAGTCGCTGGTAAGCACGAAACGAATAAGTACGAGATCATATCTTCCGCTCATGCTGTCTTTGGTTCTATCTTCTGATCATATTTGATTTACTTTGTTACCAGTTGCGCAAAACCTAATACGCAATTGCATATATATTAGTTCTTCGCCACAAACAATATCTAAGATTTACAGACCTGGCATATGTCGTTACTCTGTAAATACTTACGATTAATGAAAATCACTGGAAGGAGACATTTTTCTCTCTCTCCTATATATATATATATATATATATATATATATATATATATATATATATATATATATATACATATGTATATATACTTATTCTTTCGAAATGCGAGCTTTAATATAATTCATTGTACCCTTCCTGAGTAAAACAAAAAAGAAATTTTATCAGATACAAGAAACATTTCTTTCGCATAATCACCTCAAATATCTACTAAAGAGTATAACTTTATATATAATTTGGAAAACAAAACAAGATAGAAATATGTGAACATAGAGATAATGTGTGAAAAACGGAAACCAATCATTTGCATGCGTCACATCCAGCTCAAGCTCAATATCTGTACATGCTTCTTATCCTTGCATATATCCGGCTGCAATTTGTTTAGCCATAAGGTATCGTATGGGGCTAGCTCCCCTTTGTAATTGCATTTAGTAATTAATCTGAACGCTTCGTCTGGAGAAACCTCTAATGAAACCATTGATATTATAGTCAAAGCAGTAGAACACAACATATTACCATCACCCTTGCCAGGTCACACTCTACCAAGCTTATCTTATTATGCACGAAAGACGTACGGTTTCGTTTTAATGGAAGCATCTACAAACAGACTGATGGTGTGGCAATGGGGCACCTAGAGAACACATCATTAAAGAGTGACATAAGTAAATGTGCTCAATATATACGGAAGTGGATGATATATTTCTTGTAATTAAGAACAGGTTGCAATCACGAACATTGCTTCAAAGTTTCAACAAAGCACATAAGAATATCGGCTTCACGCCAGAACACGAGAACGATGACTGGCTGCCTTTCCTAGATGTACAATTAAAGAAAGAAACTAATAGTAAATTATACAGAAAAATTTATCATCAACCAACATGGTCTGCACAGTATTTTGCATTACGGCAGTTTTGTACCATTTCAATGTAAAATTTAAACAGTTCGTGGTTGCTTTTGAAGAATTGACAGGTCGGTTAATCAAGATTCTAAAGAAATTGAATATAATAAAGCAATTAACGATTTAATGTTTAATGGCTATCCTAGACAATTAAATGAACCAATTATTAAAAGGGGAATTAAACAGAAACAGACGTATTATGGGCCAGAAAAGAAAACAGTCTACCTAAACATCCAATTTAAGGGGATTGCAGTTTCCCGTATAGCACAAACGAAAGTTGAAGCGGCATCAACACGCGCATTTAATGCAGCTAAACTACGAGTGTAATTTAGGGTAACACACTTGCCTTTACCAGTAATCAAAGAGAAACAGCCGTTAATGTCGATAACAAATATTATTTACCAAAATGCATGCGCAAGTTGTCGATCAACTTACATAGACCGATCGACCAGAAGTTTAATTACTCGAATGAGAGTACATTGCAACTTAAACGCCTGTTTTAAATCAAATGGTGAATACACGTCTGCTATTGCGCAACACATCATCGAAACATCGAACGTATGTTCACATATTTCTATCTTGTTTTGCTTTCCAATTTATATATAAAGATATGTTTATTAATAGATAATTGAGGATATTATGCGAAAAAAATAATTCACGTATCTGATAAAATTTATTTTTGGTTTGCAGACAGGAAGGGTACAATGAATATATATATATATATATATATATATATATATATTTGGCAGGAATTGATTTATTATATACATATAATATCAGTATAATATCAATATTGAATCCGATATAAAATCATCCGGTAGATAGGTTTTGTATTCATTGACAAAAATTCAAGTACCGTGAAGAATTTTCCACGGACAGGATACTGACATGGGCACATTTTCTCCAGGGTCTGTGATTCTATCCACTGTGTCATCTGTGTCGCATACTAATGGAATTTTGAAGACATTTACCAAATTTTATATTGTCTGGTTAGCCTTTTCCTTGAGGCGAAACCTATTTGGTATCTCTTAATAACTAAAGTTCTAAGAGACCACACCGGATCTGTTATTATACAACATACACAATGCCACTTGGGACAGTTTTATTGATTAGAATACTTATGATCAATATCGTGTCATTAGAATTTAAATCAATATATATATATATATATAAGCATAGATAGTTATATATATATATATATATAAATTGGAAGAAGTTTTTTCCTGAAACAGAACAAAAACGAATTATATTTTCTTAGAAATCAGTAGCAATGTAAATAAAAAACAGTGAAACACCCCAGCCAACGTTCTGAACAAAGTTTTAATAAGGCTGCCAGGTAAGCAATTCTTGTTGGTGACGCTGAAAAGGGCCAAAATAATGGCGTGATAATAGAGAGTACCAGAACAGAGGCGGGTGTCCGAAAGTCCTTTTAGAGCCATGCTATGTGAGCACGGTTTTTTTGCTAATTAATCATCCGGGAAGATGTAGGGTTTGGCAGTTGTCGCACTGAAGCCTTTGTAAGACATGCTGATAAACTCCGGCTAAATTAAGAGGCGGGAAACCGTAGAAATCCGATTAATAAATTATAAATTGTGGATTGGCTGGATGCGCAATAGCATGAGATTAGCGAGTCTGATGGTAAGCTCTGCTGGCGAATCAGTGTGTTGTAAACATTGAATGAGGGCAACAGGCGTAAGCGGTCAAAGAGAAAAGAGACGACATCAAATTCACGTAGCGACTAATCCAGTGTGTCTTGCGTTGGTAATGCATTGTGCTTATAAAGATGCAACTAGGACTTGAATGGCTAATGCCCATAGTTGATTGCGTGGTTTTTTATCGATCCGGTGTCAGGTAATGGAATTGCCTATTTCGTTTCGATTTATCTACAAATTATTTTCGATATTGTTTGATCTGTCACGAAATAAGCGCCCATCTTCATTTTAAGAGAATTGTGTGGTAAGTTTGAAATTCTAACGAAAATACATTTATTATTTTATGAAACTCTTTTTCTAGTAAAAATTTGCCATAATAATGATGTTGGCAGAAAAATTTGCAGAGGCACGTTGTTTCGAATGGGCCGAATAACATTTGCAGAGTTGTTGATCTAATTTCTGCCGGTCCTTGAGCGATTTTCATATGAAAGGTTTAGCTAGTTCTAATTTTGTTTAAAACTATTAATTTATGTCGTTGGTGGTCAGTTTGGAGTTAGTTCAATTGCGTTATGAGATAAAATTGTAATTACTGTAAATTCGCTCGAATGTATGCTACGTAATGCAAAACTTATGGATACATTCTTTTCTGTACTCTCGTTAGTTAAAAAGAACATCACCTCACTATCGGCCTCGTTAGATGCATGGTCATTTATCTCGTTTCATAATATAAATGGATTCGACTGCACATAAATGACGCTATAGCGTCATTTTCGATCATGTTGCAGCATCGCATTTTAATCGCTAATAAATACCATCCTTCTTACGCACAACTACAAAAAATAACCCTGTTCAACAATACACATTTACCCTCAAGTATTTACCACAGTCATATAAAAAATTGATAGTGACCGCGCATCACATACCTTGTTCTGCAGATTTTATCTAATCACTGTTGCCACCTCACACTTGAAAACAAAATTAAATTAGAGACGTAACTATACATTAGACAACATTTTATTCTCATTTCTTGTCGGATCATAGTCATGCTGTCTGTACAATTTACGGATACTGTTTTTAATTTGGATCTTTCATACCTAAATTATAATTCATTATTCAGTTTAGCAAGTTCCTTAATGTATATATTGCAGGTTGTGGAGATTTTTCACCTCCTCCTGTGTTTTGCATTTGTATGAATGCTTCGAAAATGGTTCAACTTTGACCAACATGCATAAGTTATTCTTATTTTTTGTGCTTACTAGAACCAAATATCTTTAGATAACATTTGCATATAATGAACTAAAATTGATTATTTTGTACTGGGATCGTGGCACCTTGCAACAGGTTGGTTATGCTGAGATCCGCTAGAATATTCCATATTCTTCGCAAAGTGGAGATTTAATGAAGTCGAAACTTGACGGTTCATTTATGTAAGACAGCATGAAGCCGCAAAACAAAAAAATCAAAAGGTGACTAGGCCCTGATCTGGAAATAGGCCTCTTATAACAATTCAATGAAATTATATATATATATATATATATATATATATATATATATATATATATTGAGGGTGCCAATAATTGGCATTGACTATGATTACCTTGTAAATACACATATATTAGATTTTTTAAAGTATGCCTATAGTTCCAAACCTACAATTGTTTATGTAATATCAATAACACTTTGAACAGTAAAAACTTATTCGTTTTTGGATAATATTAAAAGTCAGTACAATTAAGTGATCCTATGCAAATGGAAATAGAATAAATATAATGACAGAGCAGGATAGAGATTCCGAAGTAGAGCTTTTCGCGCTATTGCGTCATTTCCAGGCAACGATCATATCCCCTATCATATATTTTATTAACATGAAATCATTCTAATGCAAATTTTATGAATATATATATACCATAATAATAAAATGCACGAAACGCATTTTTGCTGCGGTTTCGGTAATTTTATGGAAAAGTTAATGGAAAAATTATGAGTAGAATATAAAATATCAACGTAACATTACACTGTCATTATATTGCCGTATGCAATTTACACTAACTGTTTACTCTGGATTAGAGTATGTGTTTACACTCGAAGTTGAAGAAATGATCAAAAAATGTCTGGATAGCAGGCCATGCAATATATAATAGGCAAATTATAGCAGATAGTATCAGCATAACCTAAAGAGAACATCAATAATTATTATATTCAACCACACATTTCCTAGAGATCTTTTAAATGATTATATATATATATATATATATATATATATATATATATATATATATATATATATATATATATATAGATTATACATAGTACCAACGCAACACTTTAAGAGATTTCCACAGTATAACTTAATCGTTACAAATTGTGATCAATGATTTTTTTGTTATTATATTTAACAATATAAAATGAATAATTATTAATGCCCGATTCCTTTAATATAATAAACAACAATTTATCCCAATATCTTACCCACAAATCCCACTATATTATTCGTGTATAAATGCAAGCACACTGAAATATATAAACACTCTCCTACCCCTTCATCTTTGCCATTATAAAAATTCTAAATGCATTTATTTACAGTAATTGCGTCGTAACAATTAGTTAAATCCATTTTGCCAGTTTAAAGGAAGCACCAATCCAACTGTATTTAACCAATAGTCGAAAAACGAAAAACCTCTATCTATCAGGTAGTAATGTTTTCTAAAATACACGTTTTGCATTAAAATTTTTCAATTAAGTAATCTTTAAATATATTGAATTGACAAATGAATTCTAATAGGACCATGAAGATCGTAGTAAAGTCAGCATGACCAATGAGTGTAATCTTTTGTTAACATGCGTCTCGTGTTTGATAGGGAACTGTGGGACTGTTGGCTGGTACAATAACCTTTACGTATGTGTATTCAAACAGTAACATAGTTAAAATAATTTAAAGTTTTTAACAATGGGGCTTCAAATCCAAACAACGATATATAATATCTACGACACTGAAAAAGTATCAGCAACTTCGTTTTTAAAATACGGCGTCTGTACATTAAACCAACAAAATGGTTTTGAAACTATTGAGCCTGTATATGATAGCAAACCAATAGGTTTAGATGAAAGGTAGAGTTTACCGAATTTGAGAATAATATTTAAATCCCAATACCTGTTACTTCAGCAAATCTATGCACATTGGCCTCAATGTGCGTCAGTTATTACCATTCGTGGTACCCTTAATTCTCTTAATCAAATATATAAGACATATCCTCGTTACTGCAGAGAACATTTATATATACATTTATGCATTGTTTATGGCATAGCAAGTAACAAGATAAAGCAATCAAACTGTCCAACATTTTTTAATATAATATATAATGGATACAGTGCATAATACCAAATCGTAATAAAGAGTTGTCTATCTGCACAAACCGCGTGGGATTAAAATTTTATATCATTCCGAACTTTGTATATATCCTTCTGGTCTTACTTGAAGTAAATTGTTAATAGTTCACAAGGACATATAAACCATTGTATACTTTTTAATCACCGCAACAAAGAATATGGTATTTCTATATATACTCATTTAAATGATGTCATGTTTACCACGAAATATGACGACTTATGACAAATACGTAATAGTGTAAGGATTCGCTGCAGTAACAGTTTTTTCAGAATCAGTTGATATTCTCAAATTTGTTGAAATGTAGCCTTCGTCTAGACCAATTGTGTTGTTATCATAAACATACTCAATAATTTCCATAGAATTTGCAATGTAAACTTGTTTCGCTATAGATCCAATTAGTATTAACAAATAGTTTAATTAATTTATTAAAACGTGAGTTATATATTGAAAATAATAAAGAAGACAGCGACATAAATAACAACAACAAAATCAAAAACACAACAACAACAACAACAACAGTAATAATAATAATAATAATAATAATAATAATAATAATAATAATAATAATAATAATAATAAATAATATTAGTACTAATAATAATAATAATAATAATAATAATAATAATAATAATAATAATACAGTTACATATTATTATTATTATTATTACATATTATTATTACATATTAATTCTTCCTATGTCAAAGAATAAAGGAAAATGCATATTTTTTCTTGTTTCTTTCTAATTTGAACCAAAAAATCTCGCCCCAATTACACCAATGGTGATTTTGTATTTATAAAAAACACAAAGGCATTTCAAACAATATTTCATGCAGTCCTGCTTGTACTTGACATTTATGTACGATATTTGTGCGTGTTATTTATATTAATTTTTGTAGTTCAAGTCTTTCTTGTTACAAAATTCAGTTTCACATCCATTTCACTATTGAATCAAATAAGTTGATAAGACTAGCGAAAGAGGGTAAAACGCTTCACGCAAATACAACCAGCTAATTTATGAATTGGGCTATAAAAGGCCCGTTGTCGAATTCGCAGCTTTAACAACATGAGCTTGGTAAAACTTGACCTCGGAGAGTTCTAATTGTCAATCTATAAAACTACCAGACGGCACCGATTGCGTCTTGTATCTTGTCGAGACGGTGATGCGTTAAAACGTTACAGCTAGTTTAGCTCCGCGATTCACATGTTGTTCAATCGCAAACTATCATATTAGCTTCGCGATTGTCAATATTGATGAAAACTAGATCTGCACAAAATCGATATTTTAATCTTGAAATTCCACTAGAATATGTAAATACAAGTTGTGTATATAGCTGGTTTATAAACTTAAACAGGAAATTAAATACGTATCGCAGTTTTGTTGCTATGCACGTTCGCTAGATGATTTACAATAGAAGAAACGCGAGTCCATTGCGCACTGCTTGTTTAAACTGTATCGTGTATGCCGTGTCTCTTTTTCAAACATATCGATTTTATTATCTTTTGAGGCTTTTTTAAAATTTTATAAATGAATCTTCAATCTTAGGCGGTCTAGATATTACAGTTGAACAGAATTTGGTTACCCTCATGCAACATTTTGATAATCTGACTAGTGATTTGGTAAAAGAGGTAGACAGGCGTAGGCACTCAGGCGAAATTCACTCAATCTCGAGTTCTGAAATGACACGATGCCCAATAATCAATAATGATTTCTTCCCAACATTTTTAGCCATAATACTTTGAACCCGCGTTTATCGCGGTAGATAGGTTCGAAGACCGACCGCGATAGCTGAAAATCTGCGAAGTAGGGACACCGTATTTACAGTACTTATTTAACATGTATTCGGACTTTTAAAACCCTCCCTTTACACACTGTTAACAAAACACCCATTGGAACCAATCACAGACCGTCTGACATCGCAATTTGTCACCTAGCTGGTATGATTTGTTTTTGCCAACAACAAGGGAGTAAGTACAGATCTGTTTTTCGTATGCTTCTTTTTCATGTTAGTTACAAAATCAAATATAAGGTATATACATGTTGTATACTATTTTATGCTTACTTTGTTGTTCGTAGACTAGGAAATACTATATTTTTATTATTTTTTAAATAGAATTAGCAAAATATTTTTTGGAAATAAGAAAATATTTTGGGTCTTCATATATCTCGATTATTTTTTACATTACCGGAAAATTCGCGATAAATTTTGTTATTTTCTCATATAATATAATGAAAAAAATCCGCGATTTCGTGAATCCGCGTCAAAAGATGCGCGAAACAGTGAGGGTTCACTGTAATTTAATATTTAAATTCTCGAAATAAGGAGAAATCAGTTATGCACGGTGTCTCAAACTACCAGTGAAATGAAGGTTTTTTTGAAAACGTCGATGCCAAGTAGCCGATTACTGTAAATGCGAATACATCGGGCCAGAAGTGTTGGGCGAGTATATGCCCGTTATTCATATTATATCATGTCTACAAATATATAAAAAAATGCAAAATAGACTGAATATAATACGTGATAATTTAAACTTAGGGCGACAAATTAAATAATCTGTGCATACTTCTCCATCGCCTTGGCATTGACTTAAAGCAAATTACACCTCATAATCGCTACTAGTGCATAAACATCGTACAGGTAGCAGATGGGGGAATATCTGATACAGATTAGAGCAAATAAGGAAATAGAAAATGCGTCATAGAATACAAATGCACGAAAAATAAACAATAAGGAAAAGGAAACATGACTGAAGTATTATAAGTAAACTGGGGTCCGTGAGGAAAGGTTTATTTAAATTATGAGCTTTCACCTTCGTGTTCTTTGATATAATATATAATAGAGGAACTGTTCAAAATCGCCAAATAATGATTAGCTGAAACCAATAAGATGTACCATGTGAGACAAACACCGAAGTAGATGAGAATATGTGTAAACCATGTAGGACATTTTTATGATAACTGTAACATTAGATTAAAAGTACGGCATTATTAAAGTAATTTGAATTTTTACCGTGAAATTAATCGGAAATATCTGTACAAATGTGAATAGTGATTAAACACGCTTTAATATATTTACAATTATATTAAAATAATGTTACGAACTACAACTATGATCGTGGCATCATAAGCAAAATTGAAAAAAAATGTGAATTATAATTTGTTGACGAAGATCAATTAACAAAAGTTGTAATTCCGTACTTGAACTATTTTACTATTCACGTTTTATCTTTCAACGGGACCCTATCTGGACTAAAATCCGCCCTTCACCAGGCAGAACGTCATCATTTGAGCATGGCCACCTAATAGTGCACATGTCCACATCTGTTTGGTGTTACCATATGTATATTCTTATACCGTTGTACATGCTAACAGACCATTTACGGGACCAACAATTGAAGTTGCTTTCTTTAGGTTGGTGCAGCTTTTTGCCATCGTACGTGAGTACTACACCTACTAGCCTTGACCGAAATAAATCCATTTTTAAATTATGTTTTCAGTTTAATACTATTTAAGCCAACTATAGCATTCTAACAATACTACAACTATGTAGAACAATAACAAAAATTCTACTGCAATCTTCATCAAACGCCATCTATAGTTGGAATTTCAGATGTTGGTAATAATATTTAGGCTGATGCAGTAGACAATTAATTTCATGCTTCTTGGAACACATACCAACGAGGTGTGTGCAAATTAAGATCACATATATTATCCCGTGAAAAATAATAAATTAAACTTGAACAACATGCATTCTTAATTATATCTTGGCGCGAGGAAACGTTTTTTTATTTATTCATTATTGCATTAGATAAACGATGTCCTCATTTGTGCGAACAAAAACTATTTATTCGCTTATTGTGTTTATTTAGTTTCTTATTTTTGATTTTTTGGTACAATCTTTTTCCTTTATTCTTTTTACAGTTTATGTTGACCGCGTTCTTAAACAATTTTAATTCACCAATGCTATTTATGCTGCGAGTCAATTGATAAGATGGAGCGAAATGGCTTCTGTATAATAATTGATATAATTTTTTGTCTTGTTTGAGAAATATATATACTACAAACAACGTCGTTAATTGTGATAAATGAATCATATTGAAAAACTTCCTTCAGAAAATAGCGTTTGCAAATTTGATTAGATTCTTTGCAAAATATGTTATGTCAAAGAAATATCGATGAGATTGAAAAATCACATGCTAGATAATATAAACAACGGCTATAATTTAGTTAAGACAATTAACAATCGGCACTTAAATTTCCAGGCAACAGTTGCTCTACATTTTATAGATTTTAAAATTTAATTTGAGTTGAATATACTGTTTTAACTTATGTGTTAACTTTTTATAGAGTTAAAGAATATTTTGATTTTGGTGCACACGTTTGAGCAAAAGTAAATATCCCGCACGCGTCGTGTTTAGATTTTTTGACGCGTCTAACAATACCGATGGTAAAAATAATAATTTGTTTTACAAGAAAATTAATACTGCATTATATTAAAAGAACATTTCCAGCTGAACTCCACCGTGGGGCATCTTAATCAAATAGAGTTATTGCCAGTCACCGTAGAGTCAATATCAAACTTCATAGTGGCAATATTTTAGTGTACTTAACTCACAATTTTAAGCCATGAACTAGAAACAAAGATATTGCGATAAATGACTGATGCAAAATTAAAGTAGGCTTCAAATGGAAGTTAATGGGATGACCTTAAGTTAGCATGATAAAGAATCGTAACGTTAGCCGAATAAGAGATTTCACATTTGGCGTCGATCGGCATAGTCCTCTTGATTAATCACAAATGATTCCAAGAATAAATATTTCTTTCCTCATCGATAATTCGCAGCTTGCAACATTAATTTGATTAAATCAGAGAAAATTCGAAAAGAATGGGACTTTCATCTTTTTACTGAATGTAAAATAAAACCGATTTTCCAATTAAGCAATCGTCATGTGCAAATAGTAAATAGCCGTCTTATCTGCAAGTGATCTGCGGCTGCACACAAAAAGGAATTATTTATTTTCAAGCGCAGTCAAGTAGACGAAGTTCACTCAAAGCTGTCCCTTCCGAAGTAGAATCTCAGAAAAAATAATAGAGAAAATTCATAGCATCAGTACACCCATAGTGTAGCACAGGCGGCTATCGTTAGTTTATTGGGTCAACAGAGCCTCACAAATGTCCACAGCTACGTTTGAAAAAAATAGATTAAAGATATAAAATCCCAACATAGTACCATCGAAAATTTACTATATGTACGACCAATATCATGTATGGCATTGCAATTGAAAATTCAAATGCCCGGTTTAGATTAGTCGCGTACGATTGAAATAAATGGATAAAGAAAAATTCACAAACACAGTGGAATTTAACGAGTAAAAGAGTGAAGTTTGCCTTTGAGACCCATAATTTTCTATCAATTGAAAAATTATGTTTTCCACATGCATTATTAACTAGCTCATTTTATTTTTAATTAATTATTTTTAATTGAGTCTACTTAAAAGAGTACTACCAATCATACTAAGCAATAAAATTTATAAAAATTATCTATAAACTGCTGTAAAATATAGCCATGTTTCTTAAAGTAAAAGATCCCCAATATAATTTGCAATCAATATTGGCAGAAAAATATGCCAAGTCGTAATATGGACCTCTAGCATTAAGCCCAGAAAAATAACAGTTTTCTGAACAATTGACTAAGACTTTATTAGGCCATTTGGGCAGCGTAATCGCGATCTGGCTGGTTGTGTATAGTTTAACTGAATATGGACGTCCATCAGATAGAAGGTCCCGGACACGAATTTGTCATCAGCAATGCACACTTTACTCTTTCGATTGAAATTTAGTTTACGTCAAATGAGTCTGAAATAGTACTTATGTTATTTGCATTAAATACTATTATTTCTACATTTAAGAACTAATTCATAATGAAAGATTTCAATGTAAATAGTGATTCTGGCTACATCAGAAGCAAAATAAAAGTAATCGACAATGCCAACTGAAACAAAATCAAACATTTAATTAATGATATGTATTTTTTTCTCTCCATGCTACATTAAAAATTTACTTGTGGAAACATTCAGTAATGTGAAAATGCCATTATTTGTTACAACCAATTTTATTTATATGCAGATATTTTCTTTACAGTTTATTCCAAAATTAAAAAACGATTACACTCTTTCAATCCTGATCATTGCATGACAACTATCTTTGTTCCACATTTTACACAACATTAGCGCGTTGCTCCAACTTGTTTTTAGACCGTACTTGTTGAATAAATTATCGTTTAAAATCATCGTCAATTTAATTTAATATTGTTACTAATATAATGAAAATCGTTTGGGCACAGACTTAAATAATGTCTCAGACATGGGGCGACATTTTGAAACAAGGAGTTTTGATACCATTCACCAAGTTCTGGTCGAGGTTTAAAGTCTTGCGCATTAGCTAACGTTAGTTTCTTATTTTATTCATGTATTCTAGGTGTGTTTTCGTTAGTCATTATTTAATCATCGTGCGTATTTGATGTTAATTCTGCGCATTATATTTTGTATATATCATACAATTGTCAGTTATTCGGGTATTTTATCTAATGGGTTTACTCTTACAATATGGTTTTGAATAAATTATATAACAAAGACAGTATAACAACTCCTATACGAAATGAGGCTAGTTACGTTCTAAATACAAATATAAAAATACAAATGATAAAAATAAATATATTTAATCATTTGATAATAGCAACTAATTATTTAATTTCATTCATATTGAAATCAAATAAAAATGTGAATAAATAAGTGTTATTCATTTCTATTTGTTACGATGATAAATTTCCCATATATTTATCTATTTATTCAAAAACAATTCAAATTCATTAAAAAAAGCTGAAATTGCTTTAAAAGCGCGAAAAGAATATGCTAAAAAGATATCGTATTTTATATAATTTTTATAAATGGCATTTGTAACTAATGTTTGTTTAGTGGGAACTGCGTGTTGTTAAGGCCCCTGCTGCAAGTAAATGCCGTGCGACGTTACAAATGGCAAGACAAAGCCGTAGATTGTGAATGAAAGTCACTGTGGGTGGCACTTATCAAGGCCTGCATTGCGTTCTCCGGGAAACGATGAGAAGGTTGAGTAGTGTTGCAATGTCTAGAAGTACATCTATAAACTTGATGAATACTCTAGCTGATTGGCTGGTAATCTTTCACGTGGATTCACCGGAATAAGTAGAGTTGTCGAAACCAGAGAAGTGAGTTTCTGCTCGAAGGCTCAGGATTGTCTTGTTGAAGGTCTGCGGCAAAACCGTGGTGGCTGGCTCACGTAGATGTCCGATTAATAGATAATCGATTATGTATGGATAGTTGTAAAGAAACAAATCTAAGCGACGAGATAGCACATCGTGGTGAACGCGTCCACAAGTCAGAGTAGATAGACAGTCAAATGGATAGAGCGACAGCAATCACCCGAAGCTCGCAGAGCGGAAATGTCAAGTGTGCTACATTGTAAATGCACCATACTTATATACTTCTGCAGACGCAAGGTCGCACGCTATTGGTTAACAACAAATTCAGCTTATTTTAATTGGTACCGCGTAATGAAATTTGAATTTCATTTAATCATTATGTCGGAGAATTAATCTGAGCCATTTCAGTTTTTGCAAATCACACACATAAAGATTTATTTAAGCAATTAATTGATCTAAAGTACAAAAAGTTCGCAAAATGTTTTGTGTATTCCAACAGTAGTATAAAAATAATAATTCGGGTTAATAATTCGGGTAATTAACAAAACTATGATATCCCAGCATTTCCTCTCACAAAGAAAACTACACAGCACAGCTAATAATAATAATAATAATAATAATAATAATAATAATAATAATAATCAATAATAAATAATAATATTGATACCTCTAGTAATTTTACTATTACAATCAATAATTAAAAAAATAATAACAACACAATAATAATTATAATAATAATAATAATAATAATAATAATAATAATAATAAAATAACAAAAATAATCAGACCTTGTAATGATAAAATTTTTACTTGAAGCAAAGACTATCTGGCGCGGGGACAATATATATATATATATATATATATATATATATATGTGCATATATATATATATATCGAAATTATCGGCAAAACACAACACTTGTGACTGCAAAATTGATATAAAAGGTTCCTAAGCAGAACCCCGTCATATAAGCCAATTGCTGCTAAGGTTTTGCGTACCTAGTTTGTGATGGTGATTTCCGTATCTTGTTCATATCGATTGAATGTGAAAAAAAGTTCTAAGACATTTAAAGGTCAAGCGACATGAGCAAAAGGAAATTTTGATAAATTCAGGAATGGTATAAATCCAAAAATCAAGTGATTTTTAAATTAAATATAACATAGTATAAATTCAAACTAGAGGTAAGTCCACAGTGGTCAGGTTAGTCGCGTATTATAGAAAATCTTAAAAGAAAATTATTCGGAAATAAAACAGATTGCCATTACTAAATGTGAAAGTCTACGAGCAAGTCCACACCGGATGTTGTGCTTTGCCAGATGACACCAAGAAGAATTTGTTATTATTCTTAATAATGTTTACATGCATATGTATATATGTATTTAGTTTATACACATCAATAAAAACAAGTCTTTAAAAAGTTAAGTATATGGAAATTAATAATTTAAACTCCATTTCAAGTTAAGAGGTAGTTACAACTAAAATGAATAAAGTTCGGTATTAAATTGTGGGTTTACTTTCAGTAAAACTAGGTAAAAGCCAAATAATTTAATCATTTACAATTTATAAGAAAATATATTCTTAAATCCATTTAACCTAAACTATGAAAAAATATAGTAAATTTAATACGTTATAATGTCGCATATTTCTGATTCCAGAAATGATATACCTTGGGAGAATTAGTATTGTATTTAAGGAAAATTTAGGAAGAAGCTTAATTATCAACATAAAGAGGAGAGAATTTTATGACCACTATGCCATTCGTAAAATAATTTAAATATTTATTTAATAAATGAATCTTAAATTTATAGGTATTTATTTTCCACTAATATGATGCACACTTAAATCAATGTAACAAAAGAAATTTGTATATTACCCGAGACCAAAGCATTGTCTTTTATATTAATTTTTTAACTTAATTCTAGATTTATAAATTGTGTATTTCTGAAACGTGGAATATTATCATTTACTCAATAATTAAACGTGCTGAGCTCATTATGGAAAAGAAATGTAAGCCAGGATATGAGCAACATCGTCGCATTTAAGATAGCATGATTTAAAGTTCGTAATAACAACTGCAAAATATGTGGATCGGTACATGCATGAATGCTAAACTGGTCAATCTCTTAATAATTCGATAAGAAAATATAGTGTATACGAGGAATTTTTATAAAAAATGCAGAACCAATGCTATAAATTAATGCTTTCGGAAAGGACTCCACACAATATATAGAAAGACTGTTCAATCATCTCTTAATTAGATACCTTTGTATAAAAACATCTACTGAAAACTATTAAAGATTCTTTTAATTAGGCAATTTAAAAAAAATAAATCGTAAGATGTCAGTGCATATGTGTTATCTGAGTGTGGTCTTCATGTAATTGAATCGGTATATATGTGTAAGTCTGTAGAAGGTTTCATATAATAAACAATCAATGTATTTTCTACTGAGTATAGATTAACAAAAATTGAGTCATAGCCGATTTTACTCAGTATTTGTAAATAGAATCCCATAGATTTTATTTCCTTCATGCAGTATCCATGATGAAATGCTGAATTAGTGATACATTAATAATAGAAAATTTATTTTTTCATGCAGAACTTTTTAGCATCAGTTAAAATCAAACTTAATGAAAAACTTTTTTTGTGTAAATAAATAGTGAACTAAAAAATATACAGAAACAAATACGCAGTCTAAAAATTGTTATCACAATGTTGCACATTGCCAGTTTATGGTGTTATTTAAATAAATAAGGCGCGGATCGTGACAAACAATACCGACAGGTTTGATCGAAATATTGTCTAAAGTAAAGACAAACTGTTGACTAAGTGTAAATAAATATTTAATCAGAAGAGCGATAGACGATAAATGAACCATCATCATGCAGCGCGATGCAATTTTTAAAAATATGAAAATTTAAATATTAAAAATAAAAAGAACTAATTTAATAGAAACAAGGAAATGTACTCGCGAGAATTATTGGCAAAAAATCAAGGAATAGAATCACGATAACTATGACGAATATGCAATGAACTGTAAAACTCTATTTATTTATTCTGAAGGCATCAAGATGACTATCAAAGTGCAAATCACGCTGTTTTGTTAGAAGGTCAATGCACTGAATTCTGATTTAGCGAGAGATAATTTAAGCTTGCTATCTTTTACTGACCAATTTTAAATATGAAAAAAATCATTCATTTTGGCAAACGAACGGTTTCACAGATGCACACTAATAAATGCGCACCTAACTAAAAAAACTAATTCTACATTCAGTAGTGTTCTTTACATTAGTCTAATATTCGGCCGGTTAATCCATAAGATGTTTTAAAATCAAGTGTGGGAATTTGCAGTATACCCACATAGCGCAAATCAGAAAAACTAGCGTTATTCGCAAGAATCTATGCGCTTCAAACTTGAATGTTCATTTACTGTTACTTAAATCAAAGTGCGATCATGATTTAAACATCTGCCTCACGATAGACCTACCTTAAGCATTAAATAATGTAGAAATGGTAATTCAGTCATTAGATGTTATTCATGCTTATTGGGAACTGAACACGTACTGTACATAATTTGCGGCAAACCGAGCTTTAACCGGATATTTCTGCTTCGGAATCTGCTGCTCTTACCGCTAATCCATCCTGCCACACTCTACACACAGTCTTGGTGTTTGATATCGTTTTGACGTGAAAATTATAACAGTTCTAGCAGGTAAATAATGTTTGTTGCCGTGAACTAATATATATGCAAGTATGATGTTGCGGAATCCTGCAATACCTGTTCAAAGCGATCAGATGAAACCGATCATACTTTCCGCTCAGCGTCTTCGCGGTTTATCCTTCTGGTCACAACTGAACTAATTTGTTACTAGGTGTGCAACACCTAATACATACGTGTATAACAGTTCTAGTTTGAGTTAAAATTATGCCTATGTTGATAGATATGTATCAAAATCCTGGTAGATGTTATTGGAATTTCTGTTCGCACTCGATGATGATAGTAAAAAGGTAGTTTAGAATATATGAGAAAACACTTTGTTGATAATAAAATTGCAGCGCTAATATGGTAGTTTCTGTGGGTAGATTTTATGCGATGGCAAATGTGAATGGTCAACGGAATCTCGAAATTGTAACACATGTAATGTATTCATCTTCAAGACAAAGGTCATCGTTCTTGTCAGATTTAATAGATAGGAGAAGGCCTAAAACATAAAAATACAGACTATTTGCATGAATCAGCTAAGGGATTAAAGGGCAATTTATTTTTATTCATCAGGCGTTGATCGATACAGTGGTGGCACATCCTGGTGAGTTATGCTTCACATTGGTGAATGTACCAAGTCGACGTCAGTTAATGATGTTGAGGCCAGTCTATTAGTTGTCATTATGCAGTAAAGAAACCAGGATTGCACTCAACACCCTAGCTAGGATTTAATTCAGTGAATTTTAGCGAATGCTACATGAATTGCAGGTTCTTGAGTTAGTTGGAAAAAAATACTTAGTCAATATTTGTGGTGTTTGAATATGAATTGCAGGAGGCTGCGCTACACGGGG
>JAQBSW010006837.1:0-45416 GCA_029291075.1 Eudiplozoon nipponicum | reverse complement strand
ACACCATGGATTATTATTGTTATTTGTTGGCAGTTTCGATTATAATTTGCCGAGACGGCTTACATGCTGTTGCTAATGAATAGAAGTTAAAAATTTAACATTTAATAATAATACTTATCTGAGATATTCTAAAGTTTGTAATGTTAGTCTTCTCATACTATAAGTAAATTCAGTCCGATTTATGTAATCAATTATTGAAAATTTTATATTTCGGTAGTTACTGATATTTCCGATTTAACATTTACCAACAATTAAACAAAATAGAATAATTCTCATGATCATAGATGTTTTGAAATACTATCCTTCACTTTCACAAATTCTGTAATTATGCACGAAAAATATGTCTAGTTAATACAACATGATAGTTTAATCGAATGGCCACGCATCACACAACAAAACAACAATTTACTAGCATCCAGACAAGTCCGTACACCCGATAAGCCAGACTCGGTAAACATTTGCTCAGATTGAACGAACATTGGTTGCGCGGGCGGTGATAACATTTATTATAATCAAGGTTGCGGTCTTGATATAAACACCTGACCCATTAATTACTTACATTTGTCAGTATAAACTAAGAAATGTATAGTGTAGAAAAGGCAATTCATCCAGTAGACCGGTTTCGTCCTTGTTGGGAACTCATCAAGTACTGGCCAGAATTTGCCGCGGACAGGATACGAACCTGGGCACGTCTGCTTCAGGAATCTGGTGCTCTAACCACTGAGCCATCCTGCCGCACACTATACTACACACAATTTTCAGTTATATACTAACTAATGTAACTTGGTTAGTCTATTTTTCCTTTAGATGGAGCTCATATGGCATCCATTTAGACCCAAAGTTCCAACTAACCATCCCAAATCTGTCATTACTGAACAGACACCACATTACATGGGGAAGTGGTATTGAAATGAACATTTATATAATTAAACGAACATTGATTGCGCGGGTGGTGATAACATCTGCTCATATTAGCAGCATATTGAAGAAAAAACAGCTGCGCAAACGGTATTACTACCATCTTTATTAGTGACAGAAAGAGCACTACAATATGAGCGGCTAATTCTGAAATCTGCATATCTTGCGCTGTTTTCAAGGGAACAAAACTAAGCTAAAGAGCAAGGAGAAACGAAAGACGATATTCGAGGAAAATTATATTTATGCGTAAAAGCTAAAAAAATATAACACTTGGTCAAAACTCAATCCATCAATATTAGAATGACCAGATTTCAAACATCACTCTGCAATACAATGTGAATGACTCTTACATGTACACAAACGCGCAAATAGGAAAATGCACTCATAAATTAACCAACAATAAGCCACCAACAAGAGATAAAATTAAAACTGAAAATCAGACTACTTGTCACGAATTTAACTAAATGAAGAACCCAGGATGTTTATAGATGAAAGGTTGTAAAAACCATTATCCACTTTGTTATTGAATGTTTTCTCTTCACAAAAAAATTTGTACTGTGTAGCATTCGATGGAACTGGAAAATATAAAGAAAAAAAAATATATATTTGAGTACATCGTTTGCTTGCAGCTAACATAGTCGCACCAGAAATCTAAAATAACTGTGCTTCGTAAGTCATACATACATTAACGACCAGAGTATGGGTAATACGAAATCATCAATATCGATTTCCAACTGCACATTTGAATAATTTCAACTGAAGAGTCCTAAAAATTTAACTTTAATTGAGAATCTTACTTGTGACAATGGTTCTCTGTGTTATTTCATCGCGGGTAATCTTATGCTCCGCCCGTTGCGGAATACTATGCGAAACACCTTCCATAGTACGCTATTAAGGATTTGAATCTGCATTGCGCATTAGCTACCATTGGCCGTGAGGCAGCCTAACGTGTTTTTACCTCGACAATGCCGTTCTCGTGTAGGAAAAGGCTGACGCTTCTTCTCCAATAGACGTATTAATCCAAAATGCTTCCACGATTTCTGTACTTTTAACAAATCATTAATCATACCCTGCGACTGGCTGCCCTCGCCAATCGCATACATTCCAAACCTAAAGTTGGAACTTAGCAAAATTAATGCAGTATGCTCACTCTGGAGATATAAAGTTTGCACTTAGAGTTCTTGACGCAAATGCAGCAGCCGCGACAGAGTAATCCTGTATGGCTAGGACTGGCTAATTTAGGCTGAGAGGTGTGATAGACAAAGTGGCACATATGCTTGGTTCAAGCAACATAAAGATAGTTGCATCATGGAGTTGCAAACCTGACAATCACACCTTTAATTACTTACATATGTCAGTATAAACTAAGAATTGTATAGTGTAGAAAAGGCAACTCATCCAGTACACCGGTTTCGTCCTTATTTGCCTTTTCTACACTATACAATTCTTAGTTTATACTGACATATGTAAGTAATTAATGGGTCAGGTGTTTATATCAAGACCGCAACCTTGATTATAATAATTGTTATCACCACCCGCGCAACCAATGTTCGTTTAATTATATAAATGTTCATTTCAATACCACTTACCCATGTAGTGTGGTGTCTGTTCAGTAATGACAGATTGTGGATGGTTAGTTGGAACTTTGGGTCTAAATGGATGCCATATGAGCTCCACCTAAAGGAAAAATAGACTAACCAGGTTACATTAGTTAGTATATAACTGAAAATTGTGTGCAGTGTAGTGTGCGGCAGGATGGCTCAGTGGTTAGAGCACCAGGTTCCGAAGCAGACGTGCCCAGGTTCGAGTCCTGTCCGCGGCAAATTCTGGCCAGTACATGATGAGTTCCCAATAAGGACGAAACCGGTCTACTGGATGAATTGCCTTTTCTACACTATACAATTCTTAGTTTATACTGACATATGTAAGTAATTAATGGGTCAGGTGTTTATATCAAGACCGCAACCTTGATTATAATAATTGTTATCACCACCCGCGCAACCAATGTTCGTTTAATTATATAAATGTTCATTTCAATACCACTTACCCATGTAGTGTGGTGTCTGTTCAGTAATGACAGATTGTGGATGGTTAGTTGGAACTTTGGGTCTAAATGGATGCCATATGAGCTCCACCTAAAGGAAAAATAGACTAACCAGGTTACATTAGTTAGTATATAACTGAAAATTGTGTGCAGTGTAGTGTGCGGCAGGATGGCTCAGTGGTTAGAGCACCAGGTTCCGAAGCAGACGTGCCCAGGTTCGAGTCCTGTCCGCGGCAAATTCTGGCCAGTACATGATGAGTTCCCAATAAGGACGAAACCGGTCTACTGGATGAATTGCCTTTTCTACACTATACAATTCTTAGTTTATACTGACATATGTAAGTAATTAATGGGTCAGGTGTTTATATCAAGACCGCAACCTTGATTATAATAATTGTTATCACCACCCGCGCAACCAATGTTCGTTTAACTACACCTTTAGTTTGTACATCAATTGCTTTGTTCTATCCATAGTGTTATGACGAAGCACAGCTGGCAGTATTGATAGGTTTTAAAATTTATCAAATACTCTCTTTGGTCTGCATGAAGGTGTTCTAAGTCCTACCTTTTGAATTTTGTATAAAGGAGTGTCACCGGGATATTTTATTGCACTTTCAACGACCGATCCAACAGTATCAGAGCTATCACTCGTACGATCTAGGCATCTAACCAAAAAAAAGTCGCCCACACTGAGGTATAAAACTTAGAATGTCCAAATGGCCGACATTAAAAGTCAAGCAATGACAGCATAGATTTATGTTATGATAGCGGTTGAACATAATTTATAGAATCTTTTGGCAAAACTGTCATGGGGTTTTCTTGTACTTCAAACATGGTTTGGGTACCAAGTGAGTTTGGTCCCAGACGCTAATTCCGTTAATGTTCACTTTAACAATGTAATCTAGAGAAGCCTTGATAGTGAATGGTTCTTCCATCAAATTATTCATTTTGCGGCCAACACTCATACCACACCATCTAGAGAAGCTTTAGTTCCAATATTATAAATTGTATATTAATTATATAAAAAATGAGGATGATTTGCTAGAATAACGTATATCCCGTTAATAAAAAAATTAAATATCATTTTCTATATCATCTTGTTCGGTTGCTGTGTCAATCACTGACTTCGACTCGGTATTTCTCTGCAGGACAACTTCGTCACAAAAGGACCCGTTTAGTCGCTATTGGCCTCAAGGATAACCACAACAGCAGTCACGGGCATTATTTTCACTCGAATCAGCTGATTTTGGTGTCATGACGCTAGAACGAAAGTCATTGATATAGCATGCATAACTTACTCCGTCTAAGCCTACGTAATAACTATAAAGAGGCATATGAAAACACTATATTTTTACCAGAGCATGAATCATGTTTCCGAACTCACTTTGTGAAGAATGTATCAAATAGTCGTGCTCACTTGGTAGCATTTTTGGATTATATGCTCAGTAATCGCTAATTTGGCGTATGATACTATTCCTCTATGGATCAATTTCTAAGACAGATGTTGATGGATTCCATGAATTAGCTGCTTATTAGTTATTTCTGTTTGCGCCTCGGAACATACACTTGACAAAAAAACAAAGGAAATTTGGAGAAAGAAGGTAGTTGATCGTCAACATTAAAAACCTTTATTTTATAGTTGTTAAATGGGTTGTTTACCTTACAATATAAAAAATTTGTTTGCATAATTCGTGTTTTTCTTATAGTCTATATTGATTCGAGAGGATCCTTTTGGAAAAGTACTTGTAGGGAGAATTTTCTATTCCTGTCTCCTTTTAAGCCGATCAAACGAGGCTTCACGTTAACATCAATACAATTATCCGGATAGTTATTCATCTGCAAGATATTATTAAAATACTCAACGTCTGCCTCAACATTTTGCATAGAGCATGTCGTCCTAACTTGGCTATCAATGTAATTTACCAGATTCGTTTTGTAAGATTCTGGAACGCTACAGTTGTAATGAATGTATTGTTCCGTGAACGTGGAATTCTGAAGTATCGACCTTGTCATGTTTACGTCGTTCTCTCGGAGCAGTTAGACGTCGAGAAAAGAAAGCTTGTCTATTTATCTTCTTCCAAAGTAAATTTGATATAAGGATCGGCTCTATTCGCCTGTTCTAAGATGTATGAAAGATTTGCAACTTTGTAATAAATAACAGCATATCGCATAAATAATTACTACATGGCGTACAACTTCTGTTCTATTGGCCATATTGTTATAGATGATACATGTATGCATCGGCTAATAGTGGTGATAGGAAACTTCTAATGGAAACACCATTGAACAGACGGAGGTACCAATACTTAAGTAGTAACTGAGCGTTCGTTGTGCAGGCCAATCGTTGATGCTAACGCAAGTCAGTAGCAGAAAACTCTACCTGACCTTCCTTTACAATAGTAAATCAATGGATAAACAGTATCAAAAGAAAATTTTTTTACAAATTTTAAAGTAAACATCACATTTAACACATAGAAGGTAATGTTTCGAACGCTAAATATCAACTTCCTTCTTTTTACACCTATTATGTTGTTTACGAATTCAAATGTTTGTGCGACAAAAAATATATAGGAAGAAATATGAAACAGATAATCAATAAAATCTATTAAATGCTGCTCCAAAAGAAAATTCAGAGAGGAGTAGCATCACCCATTAAATCAGTAATTATTGATAATATCCTCATCACAATGCCCAGCCATACAAAAGTCACTGCCATATAACGACGAGGAGTGAAAAAATATAAATAACAACAGAAGTAATATTTAGACAAATTATTAGTGAGATTTACAAGAGAGAGAGAGAGAGAAGGAATACATAGTTACTATGAGTAAATTTATCAGGATAACTCACAGAAATGAGGCAAACTAAACCTCTCCACAACACCATTATGGCCAAGTTAGCATTCGGGCAAGGCAACATCAGCAATACAGCTTCCTTGCGGCTTTCACTGTATCACGTCATAAACAAGCCAAACCTCGCAGCTAACTTTGCCCTACTAAGAAAAGAAAGTTACGAAGATGATTCTACTAGACATCTGCAACAAGATCGCCACTGAGCTCAATTCGATGCCATATCGCTAAGGGTTTCTAACCAAGAACTATGATGCGCACGAGGACCCCATCCTGGCAGACGAGTGGGTCCTATACTACCCAATTTGGATGTAAGTGACTTCAACTGTTTCTGCCATGTCAAAATCTGCCCACCTTGTTTCTTACGCCAATCTGGTGCTGGATGAGAGAACAGAGCTCTACTGGGCAATCGAAATGAGGGCATACTCAAAACGTGACCAAGCCAACGAAGTTGATGGAGCCTTATTTGTTTTTCTAACGAGGAGCACTTATTGGCAGATCCAAAAATACGTCTACGGATGTCAACGTTAGTTATTCGTTGTTGGTAACCAACATGTGCTATACTTCTCAAACAACGATGATCGAATGCCTGTAAGCGTCTCAAACTCTAAGAGGCCATGTTTCACTAGCGTATAGTAAGACTGCGCGTACAGATGCATTGTAAACACGACCTTTAAGACAAAGTTAAATATTCGCGTTTCTCCATAAATGACGAAGGTTCGAGAAAGCTACTCTAGCTTTCGCGATTCGTATTCTCACCTCGTCGGACATATTGCCTACGTTATTGATAGAGCTCCCAGGATATGTAAACCTGTCGACTATGTCTAGATCTTCATTCTGCAGTCGCAGCGTTGGAGTGAGTGGTGGGTGATCCTGTAACAGTATCTTACATTTAGAGGGTGCGAATTTCATACCGAAAGACGGAACAACGTCTGTTAATCTATTCAAGGTGGCCTGGGCAGCATCTCGATTGTCGAATAATAGTACGATATCGTCTGCATAGTCAAAATCGACTTGTTTACCGCTCGGAATGTCGGAAACATTTATAAACATTTATGAAGTACACTATATCAAACAGCTAGAACCTTTAAACAATCAGTAAATTTTTACTGAAGGCTCAGAAATATTCAACGGAATATAATGCATGACTGGCCACGAATGCGTGGATTCAATACGCATATGATGCTCTGGCAATCCTTTTTCGTTTTGGGGTATAAAATTTCCTGGTTTCATGTAATCTAGCTGTCCATGAGTAGATTGACAGCCGCTGTACTGCTAATATCAGAGATTAAGAAAATTAGACGTGACTCAATAACCCTGGATGTCATTGCTTTGATGAGCAGTAAGTCTAGCAGAAATTCTAACATTGTTCGACCAATCGTTTTGCATGATCCGCGGTAACTATAGATGTTTCCTCTGGAAACAGAGAAAAATGTTTTTCGGTTTAATCCCCAAATGATGAAATAATGGACGGCTAATCTCCAATTATGTCAGGCGCTTTAATACTTCTAAGCAGGATATTAATGCCCTTTCCACAACCTGTACCGTTCTTTCGTAAAAGCTACTTCAATTGAACGAAGCCTTAAAATTTGTAAAATCTTAGGGCTGGACAGTAAATGACTAATGCCCATAGCATAATAAAAAAAAACTTTAATTCAGTTTTGCCGAAAAAATCTAAAGATCGTCTCCATTAAATAGTTGGAAGTGATCACCACTGTAATGATAAACGACCTCAGTTGACTTGTCCGTTTTTGGATCATGTCTCCATTTAGCCTGCCTATTCTTCCAGTCTGTCTTCTAACCAGATGAGGCAGTTCTACGACCTATTTGCAGAGAATATCTTTTAAGAAAATAGTACTTTAAATCAGTTGATTAAAATAGAAAGACACGTCAAATTTGAACAAAAAAGCTTTATTGATGAAAAGGCATCATCATAAAAATTCTTCTTGGTTTAAGTAGTCAAACTATAAGATTCTCAATTACTCAAATGATCATTGGCTAGCCAGAGCTGAATTCCTATTGGTTTATTTTATAATATTACAAATAACCGTCAAAATAACGCAATTAAACATTATTTGTAAAATTTATTGTATTATTTGCTTATTTAAACTTAATTTAACAGATATCAATAATGATATTTATGACTCACCACACGCCTTCAGTTAGAATTCTAACTACCTAAACTATGCAAAGGAGGCAAAATAATCAATACAAATTAAAATGAATTGTTGGTCTGGACCTTTTTGGGGAAAAAATTACTCATATCTCGGCATGGTTCAATATCTTTGTGCTAAATGCAGGAGCATAAATAAATTAAGGTAGGTTTTTAGAAAATATTTCAGTAAAACCTCACCCGTATTGTAGTATCCCAGGCACCTGTAGCTACAGCCGCACCATCGGGGCTGGTTTTTAGACAGGAAACACTGTTCTCATGCCCATATAGAATGCTTACTCGTTTGCCTTTGAGCACGTCCCAGACGTTAAGAACGTGATCACTGTATCCACCGAAAAGAAGACGACCTACAATTCATAAAATACATATAGGAAACAGAAAATGTAGGAATGATTGTGAACTATTGAGTTAATATAAGTAAAGGTACAATTTCTGGCAGATTAACAACAATAAGTTGTCAGAATATATATATATATATATATATATATATATATACACATATATATATATATATATCGTTACCAGTCTCACCATTCTTTAAATATGAGAAAAACAACATACTCCATGGAATAACATTTACTAATAAATATTATTTCTACCAGTATCAACAGCCACAGCACGGGGCCGCCAGTCTATTATGCCGGATTATAAAACCTATCATGAAAAGAAGCATGGAGCACGTTGCACAGGATAGCTTTCAATTTGTGGAAAAAATTCGCGACCTGAATTTAAAAGAGAGGAAAATGGTGTCCCTCGATATAAAGTCCCTCTGTAATAGCATTCCAATAAATAAAACTATAAATATCCTATGTGAATATCTACGATCATCAGGAGCGGAAACACTGATAGAAGTGGACGACATAAGAGAACTACTTTTATTATGTACATCCAACGTACAATTCGTATTCCAAGGAGTCTTTTACAGACAAATTGACGGCATAGGTATGGGTAGTCCTCTTGGACCAGTATTGGCAGACATATACATGCATCATTTAGAAACAACTGGTTTAAAACCATTTATCAATGGAGCTCATTCTTACGTACGCTACGTTGACGATACTTTCATGGTCGTTGAAAAGGATGAAGATACAAATGCACTGCTACATCACATAAACAAGGTAGACCAAGCAATCAAGTTTACAATAGAAGAAGAACAAGATGGATATTTATCCTTTCTAGATGTAGGAATAACGAGAGATGAAGAAGGTACATCTCAAGGTCAGTTCACAAGAAATCAAGCTGGACTCGGCAATATATCCATTATTTCAGTAGTGTGCCAAGAGCGTACAAAAGGAACCTGATAATAAATTTGGGCACACGAATACGCAGGATTTGTTCACCGAACAACATTGAATTAGAGCTAAATTTGCTTCGCGAAGCGTTGAGAAATAATGGCTATCCGGACTGGTTCATCGAATACAACTTGAGGCAACGCAACAAAATCGAGACCAATTTGGAGGAAAACAAAACACCCCAGAGTGTAACGCTTAGTGTTCCCTTTGGAGGTGATCTTCCAGCTGAAATCTTCAAAAGAAAAGTAATTCGAGCGACTAAAGCACAGTTTCCATCAATACAGGTGAGAGTGGTGTTCAACACAACAAAACTGATGCGCACGAATGAAAAAGATAGCCTCTCTGTGACGTCAACACCTTTGTCTGTATACAAATTTCAATGTACCTGCAACGCTCAGTACATCGGCAGATCAAAAAAGAGGCTCGAAACTAGAATAAATCAGCATCTCCCTCAAAAACTATTAAAGAGGGGTGCAGCTCCTGCACAAAAATCAGCAATTTGCGAGCATGTACTACTCACAGGTCATGCTGTTAGTAGTAACAATTTTTCAGTTCTGTACAAGGCAAAAACGGAAAAAATGCTTCTGGCTTTTGAAGCTATTGCAATTAATAAGCTGAAGCCCTGCTTAAACGTGCAGAAAATAATTCAAAAGAAATTAAATTGGACTGGAACAAAGACATAACTGACAGGCCTTCAAAAATAGCCTACGTTTCGCAAAATACGACACACCCGTCAATTACGGACGCAATTACAATGAAAGCGATGACACACCACATGACGTTACGCAAAAGGAGTGGTCTAAATTGCGTAAAACAAAGAGAGACATAGCGGAGAGGGGATTGGTTACGATATATATATATATATATATATATATATATATATATATATATATATATATATATATATATATATATATATATATATATATATATAGAAAGAACTATAATTCATGGAATAACATTTATTAATATATATTATTCCTACTGATATATAAAGCCATTATTCTAGATTCGTTAATATTTTCGATTCTCTAATCCTAAATGTCAATATATCGTAGCATATGTTATGCTTCTTTCAATTATTGTTAAATTGTATTGCCTATATATGTTATGTTTGTATTGGATGAGTGAAAATATTAACGAATGAAGAATAATTACTGTAGGTACTAATAGAACTAATACTTCTTAATAGATGTTGTTCCATGGTTCTCGGTTCCTTTTCCCCCATACTTTAAAAAATGGTACATTGATAGCAATAACTATATATATATATATATATATATATATATATATATATATATATATATATATATATATATATATATATATATATATATACTCTGATTAGGAAAAAGCAAATTCGAATTATTGAGAATAAGTTTATTATAGAAAGTTAGACAGATTTGCCTAATGAATACTTAACAGCACAAGTTAATTTCGTCAATTATATTGGTAATTGGATATCATTTAATTGCTCGTCTGCGAACGAGTCTGATATTTAGTTTTCACTTTATTTATTTGCTGACGCCAGTTGAATTTTGTGTGGTTATTTACGAGTCTGTTTAATAAGTGAATAATGAAGTCGTGGCGATTAGATCGATAATCTTGCCAAATGCTCTTTTGATTATTATTGCTAAGCTGGATTACAAAAATTTTTATAGCAAAGCCAGCCTAATGGGCGAATTGGTTTTGAAATAATGCCATACGATTCTCTCGCCAAGCGACTCAAAAACATAAAGAGACATAGGGAATGAGAAGTACAATTAATATTTAACAAAAATTAGAAATTCGTATAAGATGAAGATAAAGGAATTCAATTAAAGTCTTTACGGTAAATGGGGACTTTATCTACTCAATGTTGTTTGATATAATCGAATACGGTTTATTACTAAGCCAGTATTTCAATGAATCTTCTATCCACCGTCTTGCAGGCAATAATAGGGGGTAAGCAGTCAAAATTCTAACGAATCTGCTGATTTCTCCATTTAATTGCAACAATTTTGTGTTGCTCGTTGTTGTTAATAGAGTGAATTATATGGCCTTGAAGTGGATTGATGGAGAAGATCGTCAAACCGTTGATGAAGGAATAACCCTTACGAGCTTGGATGAGGCGACATTAAATTGCGAAAAATAGTCATTATTTACAGAATCTAAAATCTTAATTTACTTAAAATTGAAAAAAAGATTCTATTTGGCATGAGTTTTAGCTCCGCTAAGACTCAAAACAGATCTAAAGGAGTTTTCAGTCAACAGAACAAACCTGACAGCGAGAAATCAATTGCATTACAGGCGAACAGCACGCAATCTTTTTTGTAGACACACAATTCCCGATCGGCACGCATATCAAACAGCCGAATCGTTGCATCGTCAGAGGCACTGGCAAAGGCGTCGCCACTTGGACAGAACCGGACGCCGTTCACATCGGCTTCGTGACCCTGAAACGCCTGAACGCTGCTCCCAGTACGCATGTCCCATACGTTTACACAACAATCACAGCCCTGGAAACATTACAAGGAACAAAAATAACACCAAATATATGAAAATCAACAGCCGGAATTTTATTTACCAATGCCATTGTCTCAAATAGTTCTCGTTACATACCATCATCCACTAAGAGAAAACTGGATCAGATATACTATGCGGGAATTTAACGCCAATGGAGAGGTCTAACCAATTCCGTAGTACTTGCATAAGCCGTGCGGGGCCAAAAAGTGCGAAAGAGCCACAACTATACTTATGTATGATGTCAAGTTATATTGGAAATTATACGCAATGTTATCACCACATGCCGATTTACAATGTCTGGCTGATATAATTGCAGGATGCGCTTTTCAGTTGTAGACCCGCAATAAATTGTTTAGTCCACATTTTCAGGTATACGATATTTTTTATTATGTATATAAAGTACACTTGATAGTGCAGATCTGTAACATTTATCAGGTGTGCTCTCGTCATGTATACCCCCAGCCTGTGTACACGCTGCCCACATGGAATTGTAGATCTTATAATTTTCATAGATTCTTCGCACTTTGGAAAAATACGTGCACTATCCAATGAAAATTTAGGTATGATAGATAAGATAGGTCTCATTTCCGAAATCAATCTCAAGTTCAAAGTAACACGCAGTATACGTTTGCACAAAAAATATATGGATTTCAGTTTGATCCTCTCTAGTCAGTTTGCCATCGTACACTGATGATGATCTTATAATAATTATTATCACCACCCTTTTATTAATGTTCGTTTAATTATATGTTCATTTCAATACCACTTCCGCATGTTGATGATCTTATAAGTTCGAAACGCGTCAGTACGTGTTACTGACGGTAGTTTTGCTGTTGTTCGACGACTGGTTATGAAACAATGCGATTTGTGTTTACTTCAAGCTCGCAAACGTGATTTAAAGAAATAAACAAAATTATTTTTTACAATATAATATTTATTAAAAAATTCTGAATTCAAATTATATGTATTAACTGTTTGTGGCGGAGACTTAATAGTTGAAAATTATCTTTAATTTACAACAGTCATTTTTTTCCTAACAATATATTATGCATAAAGTTTGGAAAGTAAAACTTAAAAATCATGTGTTGACTCAAAAGATACTCACTTTTATCATCTCAAAACTGAAGAAAACAGTTAGATAATATGAAATAAATGATCAATATCACGGAAATTACAAATATTGAAAATATCGTGAACACAATAAAGGTTCATCGAATAAACAAGGGCATAAAACAGTTCGCACTTTACTGCGTTATCTATTCAACTTGCTAATCAAAGACAATGTATTGTTAAATTATCACTATAAAAAATCTAAATAATTATAGTCATTTTCAAATTCAGCACTTAGTAATTTAAACGTGATTATGTCCGGGTTTTTGTCACGTAATATGGTTGTTAATTATATATACATATATATATATGAACACACAAATATAGATATACACACATATATATATATATATATAAGGTTAATTTTAGAGAATAAAAAGAGTTTACTTGCAAGTTTAAATATGATAGGTGGATTAATTGCAGATAAACCCGAACTAGTTCTCTTGTTATCAATCTTCTTAAAAGGGTCTATATACACACAGTTATCCATTAATTTATATGTACCATTTTCATGCAATGATTTAATCTATTAAATCATGGAGATTGTAAAGCCAAACGTTATAACTTAGATTCAGAGCTTATAGAAGACAAAGGGAAAATGTTTTTACAACTCTCCTTTTTACACATTCTAGCTTATTAGACAGAACATTTTTAGTTGGATTCCAAGTAGCAGCTACATATTTCAAGATAGGCCTTATCCAAAAAATAAACATTTGTAGTTAAATTTTGTTCGATAGTAAATTTCCTCTTGTTAATGCCCATCGTATTTTAGCGCAACCAAATTTCTTATCAATGCGCCTCTTCGTAGAAGCTATAAAATGACGATTTTTACCAAGTTTCATACCTTCCTCTCTAAAACGGATTTTGATAACATCATCAACCAATGAATCATGAGGTATACTAATTTAGATCGTTCGAAAGCCAATTCTTAACGTCTGCGTTTATAACAATTCATTTAAATTTCATGCATCATTAAATGTATACTCATATAATAAATTTCCAATTTTATACTGTTAATTGAATATTCAATATTATTTGGATCTGTAGGTAAGGCAGTTTTGGAAATCATCGGCGAATTTACTTATCAGGCCACATAAGATCCATTTCTTATGTACGCAAAATAATTTGAACAATATCGAACCCGGGCTATTCATATTATAGAAGCAATTAAAATCCAACGCTTCACTTACCTTTATGAAAATCTCACAATTAATTCTGGAACATTGAATATGTGCATTTTCAGGTTAAATTTTTCGTTATTCAGCACTCAGATTATTTGCTTTTGATCAAATTCATTGAAGTATTGAGCTTAAAAAATACTCTTCAAAATATGCATGGCCTAATCGTTTATAATTTGTGTTAGATCGTGATTCTAGAACAGATAGATTAAGTCCCAATCATGAAGTTTGTTCAAGTCAACTACAACAATAAAATAACCATGGCTGTTCAAAATAGACTGGAAGGAATTAGTAAAATGAATATCGTCATTTAATACAGCATACGGAGGCCTATAAAACGCCGTTAGGAGTAGAATATTAATTTTTATAATTATAAAATAATGAGAGCATTAGCTCCACTAGTAAGTAACAGCCTGGTATAAAATATAGAAAAAACCATAAATAAGAAAAACTCTACCTCGTTTTTTCAACGATCTATCTTTAGAAATACCGAATATTGAGACATCTCACATTCAAGATTTTCAGCGTACTTATTGATCCATGTTTCACCGAGTACTATAAAATTAAAATAATGTTTTATTATAAACTTACAGAGAAAAGGGTTTTTGTTCTTAATTCTTCTAACATTTGCATACAGTGACGAGTATGTATAACGTGAATTATCCATATGTGCGATGTCATATAATGGTTTAACTTGGTCGGAATCTTCAAACATCTATTGCTTAAATTTATTAAGAAACGTCTCTTCCCTCCGCATTCCACTGTATTCAAAAGCGATGAAGTCCCAGTTACACCATTTTTAAATAATTAAACAATCCTTGATTGCGCGGATAGGGATAACAGCTATTTAAATAAAATAAGCATTGTACAATGTAGCAAAGGCTATTCGTCTAGTAGACCAGTTTCGTCATTATTGGGAGCACTTTAATTACAGTCAGGAATTTTCTGCGGACCGGGCTCGAACCTGGACACATTTGCTTCATAGTCTGTGACTAAATCCATTGCACTGCCATGCCGCACATAACACACAATTTTCAGTTGTATCCTAAAATATGTCTTTTTGGTTTTACCTGTCCTACAGGTGGACACTTGTGGCATATATTTAGACTGAAATGTCCAACTAGCATCTCCCAATTTTTCACTATAGAGTAGACACTACACAAACTGAGGAAGTGTTAATGAATTGAAGATTTATACAATTAAGCAATAGTTGATTGCGCGAGTGATAATAGCAGTTACTTGAATAAAAATTACGAGCTGGATATGTAAACCAATCAAATTTCATATTCATTTTTCAGTATAAGCTAGGCGTTTATTAAGGTAGCAAAGGCACTTCATCCAGTAGACATCCACGAAAACAACCTTGTCATCTAAATTAAACAATATAAGCTGAAACCGCCTAGCAATCCACAACTAAACCTCGCTAGTCAAGAGATTTACAAGTTTGTATCGATATGTGCAGGCTGAGCCCAGAGCACTTTCATTTGTTGACAGTTCAGAAGGATCCTATATGGCACATCCTTCGACCTAGTTCAAACTAGCTATCCCTAGTCTGTCACAATAGAACAGACACCCGTCACCTAGGGAGGTGGTATTGAATTGAAGATGTATACACTTAAACAATCATTGATTGCGTCAGTGGTGATGACAGCTATTTAAATGAAAATTACGACATTGGTATACACATCGATCAAATTGGATATTTATTTACAGTATAATCTAAATATTTTATAAGACATCGAAGGAAAAATAGCCGGAAGACATCCACAACAACAGCAGTCATCTAAATTAAACAATATAATCTGATCCTGCTTAGCAATCGACACCGCTACTTCGCTAGTCAAGACATTTTAAATTTCGTCCACAAATTTGCAGGCTGCTCACGGTGTATATTCATCTCTTGACAATTCTGCCAACTCCATTCATGGCTTCACATCGCTCGTTACTTTTCCAATCTACTTAATTAACTCGACTTTTAATCCACTAACATAGGCCCTAAGGTCAATGTTTCGTTTTTCGGATAACTCCAATTTCGACATTATATCACGCAGATTTTTTATTGATCCCATGAGAATACTAATTATTTTCTCAATATCAATATAATTAGTGGAAAAAGTCATCCCAAGTCACCAGCGTTGATTGTTAATTCACATTGTTATATTTTTTTTAAATAAAAAAATCTTTATAGAGCAAATTTTATATTAAGTCTACGGTATTTTCTTATATTGAAAACAATACAATTAATAGTATCCGTATATTCATAACTTAATATTTCATGTATATATCCGTTGAATGACGTAATACTTCACGTCATATTGTACATACATATTTGATTTAATTCACTACCGCATTTATATATTATGCGAGTGACACATTACTTTAAGTTTTATTGTAAATATCTATCTGATTTAGTGGCATTTCCTGCAGTATAAATTTTCCTGCATTATATTGTATTTTGTAGATAATAATAATAATTATAATTATAAAAATACATAGAAACGTAACGGTATGAGTTTAGTTATAGGCAAGTTAATGCTGCTGTAATTTATTCCTAAGCGCATATTTGTAGAAATGTGTACAGTAGAGACATCCTAAGTCCTTCAAATTAACTTACATTTATACGTAAATGTGCATAAGACTCGATTCCTGAAATATAACTCACATCCTGAGGGCAAAATTGTATGTACCGAAATTGGGGTGGACTTGCGTAAACAATCGAAATAATATAATTCTAAGATACAGTGATAAGGTAAATGTGATAAGAATATAAATTCTGAAAAAAGATAGCTCATTAACACAAATGACGGTCAAAGAATAAGTGTTAAGGTTACCCAGGTAAAAAGAAAGTTAGAGAGAAGAAGAGAGAGTAAGAGAGAGCGGGAGTAAGAGTTAGTTAATGTAAGCGCTTACATACCAGGTTATCCAGGGAGAGAGAAATATAGAGTGAGGAAAAGAAAGTAAAAGAGATCAGAAGGGATAGTTAGTTAGTTACCATTGTACCCAGAGAGAGAGAGAGAGAGAAGAGAGGGTAAGAAAGATCTTAAGCGAGAAATAGTTAATGTAAGCGCTCACATATCAGGTTACCGAGGGAGAGAGAAAGATAGAATGAGGAACAGAGGATAGGAGAGCTAAAGCGAGAGTTAGTTAATGTAATCACTAATATACCAGGTTACTGGGAGAGAGAGAGAGACAGAGAGAAGAAGGGAGGGTAAGAGAGAAGGAGCGAGAGTTAGTTAATGTAATCGCTAATATACCAGGTTACTGGGAGAGAGAGAGAGACAGAGAGAGGAAGGGAGGGTAAGAGAGAGAAGGAGCGAGAGTTAGTTAATGTAAGCGCTCACATACAATGTTCCCTAAGGAGAGAGTTAGATAAAGAGATGAAGGGAGGGTAAGTGGGAGCAGTAGCAAGAGTTAGCTAATTTAAGCCCTCACATACCAGGTTACCCAGAGAAAATGAAAGATAGAGAGAGGAAGGGAGGGTAATTGGGAGCAGTAGCGATAATTAGTTACATACCTGATTACCCAAGAAGAATGAAAGATATAGACACAGGAATGTAGGGCAAGAGAGAGCAGGAGCGAGAGTTAATTAATGTAAGCGCTCAAATACCAAAATTACTTTTAAAACATCGCACATTATAAGCTACTAATGAAAGATATTGTTTTAATACCGTTTTGATGTTTCATTGAGCTGCAAATTTCTTTATCTTTCTGCCAAATTTGAAATCTGATAAAAACATAACATTATGCTTTCTAACCACGTAACATCCTTCGTGTGATGGATTTACAAATTAATTTTTCTCTTGTTTATTTCATTCAAAGTCGGGAGGATAACCGATTAGGTAAATTTCCTATAAGCACCCTTCACTAATATCTGACCATCACATTTCCATTTCAAATCCAGAACCAATAACTTTCCACTATGTATATTGATGTCTAATAATCCACTTTTCCATCAGAGAAAATCGAAAAATAGTTGCAAACGTAAAAAGCATAAATAGAATTTGACTACTTTGATATCATTCAGATCAAACCATTGGGTATGACAAATTTAAAATTACTATTGACATTTTTTGAGTACTATTGCTTAATTTCATAAATCTATATATTGAAAATATATGAATGATATTAAAAATAATACAGAAATAACTCTTTTTGTGTGCAAGCCTACATAAAATTCATAGAATCCTATCCATGTGTTAAAAGAAAAAGAAATTTTATCAAATATAAGAACCGTTTCTTTCTCATATTCTTCTCAAAATTCTACAAATGAACACACTCACACACACAGACACACACACACACACACATATATATATATATATATATTATTAAATATAAAAAGAGAAATGTGTTGGCCACATACGAAGCTTTGTGAATAAACAAACAGCAGTCTAATTCATGCACGCAGAAAAAGCATGTTCGGGCATTGAGCTTGAACTGCAGGTGATGAACGCATTTGACTGTTCACACTCTCTTCACATTTACATTTTATGTTTTGTTAGGCCTTCGAGTATACATATGTATATATAGATATATATATATATATATATATATATATATATATATAAAGTATGATGATTTGGTACTATAGAAGAATATGAGAAAGAAGCAGTACTTTTATCTGAAAAAAATTCAGTTTATTTTTGCACATGGAAAGGATACAAATATAAGTATCTGCTAATTTGACAAATTTATTTAATTACTTGCATTTCGAAGAAAAATGACTAAACATTAAATTTCAAATCTACCATAATTAATATAGTATGCTCTGATGTGGTAGCCATTGGTTTGTACGAATGTAGTTAGCGAGATGCTTATGTGTAAGAAATGAATTCATATTCCATATATGCCATTATATATATATATATATATATATATATATATATATATATATATATATATATATATATCATATACATTGTAACTGGTGTGGTTACAAAACCTAACATTGTTCTGTTCCAACCAGATTGGTATGTGCTCCAACAAGCATGGATTTACCTTCTACTGCATCTGCCTAAAAAAGATTGCCAACAACCACTATTCTAATTGTAGATCATGTTATATGCAGATATTAGTGGAATTTTATCTATTTTATAAATTATAGAAAGTTTGGTTATGGATAGAACCGGAACTAAGTCACCTGCAATGCAAATTGACGTCAATACGGAACAAAATCTGTCTTTTATGTGCTTCAATTAATTTTCACCTTTATATTTTAAGTAAACACAAACATGTCTCATGTCCGCCGTGTATACATTTACAACGGGTTTTATCATATCATTATATTTATAATTATCTATAAAATGTACTGGTAAATCTTTTATGATAAGAGTATTACATACCTCATCCAACTCAGTCTTCAAAGAGTCAGGCGAGAAATACGCAATGCTCTATTATAGAATGTTCTAACCATATATTATTCGAAGGAGTAAAAGCTAATAAAATTTAAATATTGCGCTTACTATGATTTATTTTGAAAGAATGATCTACATAATGGACCATCAGTTCTATATTTAAGTAATAAATATATAAAACTATACACATTCCTATTAAATACTAGAAACAATTATATTCCCATACTTACAAAAATCTCTAAAGATAAAAAAATGACTAAAGTTTTATAGTAAAGCACGACGGTAGAAATCAAGGGAAAGGAGTTGTTAGCAAGTACTTAAACCTCGTTTGCATAAAACAAGACAAGTTCATGAATAAATAAGACAAAGAATACAAATCTTCTTAATAATTGAATAGCATTTTTGCAGCTCAAATTTAATAACTTACACCAGAAATGAAAATTCGCCCCGTTTCTGACGGAGACAGATCTAGCGACATCACATCACCTCCATGGCCGTGAAAGCTTTGTATAATCTGACCTGACTCGGCATCCCAGAGCACACAACTACTGTCACCACTAGCAGTCAAGAGCTGATGATCGGACAGGCAAAACCGACAACACGACACATACGATGTGTGCGTGGCTACGAGTTTCTTCCTTAAAAGTGGATCCTCTTCCGGAAACAGCGGATATACAGTGCATTTATTATCCAAACCACTTTACGTTTAAGAAGTTCATAAAAATGAAAGAAATTTGAAGAAGTGCAGATTTTTTACAAAGCGTAGGCAAGAAATTTTTTTTATTCAAATAAGGGTCATGGACCTGAGAAAAAATTGCATTTCATAACCTGCGCACGACATATCGGAATTGCCAGCTACTAACCCTTTAGTTGATCATGCGATAAAATCGTTCATGATTTGACTTTCATTTGCTAGTAATAATATCACGGATAAATTTTTTAATATACTAATATTAAAAGATTTAAAATTCTAAATAAAGCTTCGATTTGATAACTATCTACAACTTTACATAGTATCAATTATAAGTCATTGTTTGGCTTGTTTACGATGAATTTAAAAGCAATAAATAATTGTATGCTGAGTACCGGCGTAAAATAAGACAAACAAAATAATAGTATGATATATGTAAACTTGTATTTCTTAGTAATTTAACTGATAAGTTTGAAATATATTGTTTTCAAAGTATCCTATTTCTATAGAGAGTGATTGGAATCTGCAAGTAAAACTTTTAAAATTATAATGTTATTTCTTTTTAGTTAACTTTTATGCAATTATTTGTGTTCTATTTCAATTAATTTCGCATTCAGTGTTAGCCTGATTTACAGCCAGCTTTACGCATTAATTGTTGCCTAGTTAAAATTCAGCCAAGGTGATCTTATGAGTTCCTCTCTAAACTTCTCCAACTTTGCTTAAATACCTTTTTGTGCATTGACTTTTAGGCATCACATGGCGTTAGGCGGTCCAGTTCCCCTCTTTTTTGTCGCGTAACAAATGCTACAGATTCATTCTGTTTTAAAAGGCTTCATTTGAAATTAATAGGGCTTTTCGAATAAAATTATTTAGATCAGTAAAAAATGCAGTATCCCTATGTAGAAATATGGTTAAATATTTATACGTCGGCACCTCTATTATTACAAGTTTCTTCTATAAAGACGTTTCAAAACTAAAAAAAAATATCAACCAAATATGTGTTGATTTTCCGTTTCAGGCGATCGGTTGGACAGACAAAACAATTGCACTTTTCGAGCAAATAGCACATAGCTCATACTTATAGATGCAAGTGTACTCATGCTACGGGCAGCAACTTTATTGCGACTTAAAATACAAAAGATAATATTTGAATATTAATTTCTGTCAAGCATGCAATCTTTCTTAGCGTCAAACTCACCCACAAGCAATGAGACCACCGGAAGGACTGTAAGCACATGCCATTACCCACGTGATAGGCATATTGATACAATTTTCCTTGGTGGATGTGAAAGCGTCCCACGACAGAAGTTTTCCATCCTAGGAATGAGTAGAAAAAAATAAATAAATACTGAGAACTGTTTTAAACGTGCAAATCTTTCAAGTAAGAATTTGGATTATTAATATTGAAAAATAACATATTATATATGAAGATAAAAGCCGTTTATGAGGTTAATTCATACAGTACTCCGGCTAGGAATATTTATAAATGTAGAAAAAAGACGATAGGAGAAATGGTAAAAGTTCATAAAACACTATTAAAAATTTATTGGACTCCAATAATTCCATTGTTAAAAAATGATGAAAAGACCTTTAAGTTGGAAAATCTATAGAATAAGAGTGAGAAAAATTCGAGGATTAGATTGTACCTCAATTCCAGTGGTTAGTCTGAACGATGTTGAAGCCTTCAGAGGAAGGGGACGAATCAGCATCCAGCCACCGCGAAGACGAACTCGATGCAAAGCCGCGTTTTGCGTACGCGGGCTGTAGCTTTTGCACTAACAGTTTCACAAAGACCCGACTGGTTAACATTTCCCCGTATGCATCTGTTTTGTCTTCGATCGGGCTGGGTGTGTATTCGTTCCTTTCTTCCGAAGGCTTCAACATCGGGGATCAATCGGATCTTTGCGAATCTGATAGTGCAAAGCTACAACCCACAAAAAAAACTCGTGAGCATTCTAAATGCGATGCTCGCACTGCGCAGTCACTCAAGACATAGTTGAAACTTTTGTAAGCCAATTGTGAATAGACAAAATTTTGCTTAAATAACTTATAAAAATTATATGCATACTGTGCATGCAGTTAAATCATGCACATCTTTTTTCATAAAAGATTAGGTTTCTTGATTGCCACATTCCTCTCTAGTGTACAAAATATTTTCAGTTTATAACACGGCTCAAAATGAGCTTCCTTGTGCTTTTCACTATATCACTTCGCAAATACCTTTCCTTACGAGGCGGTTAAGAAAAAGGTGATTCGAAGAGAAATTGTCAGCAAAATAAATACTGAGCACGGTTTACTGCCACATCGTATAAGGTTTCCAACTAAGAATTATGATGATCGCGAAGAATCCATTTGGATTAACGCTATGTTCGCAAGCTATCAATATTGACTGCAACTGACTTCAAACGCTTTTGTCATATAAAATCTGTATTCTTGTGGCTAAAACAATCTGGAGCTGGTTAGGATTATAGCGTTTCACGTGGAATTTGGACTTTAGGCATACATAGACCATGATCGATGCTGTGAAAACCACAGCCCCACTAGCGCCTAACAAACTAAATGTTAAGATACACTGCTAGCACCTCCGTTAAGTTTATGTTTGATACTATATTTCCTCCCAAGTATTAACAATGCCCTTCGTAGCTTCCTAGCAAGCGTCCTCTATTTAGGCTTCACGTTGCAATTAAAGTCTATCTGCCATCTAAATAAAATTCTGACATATCGACGTCCACCATAAGCATTCCTCTTACCAATAACAAGGGATTGATGTCCGAAATTTTCAAACTTGTCATTAAAAAACTTAGGACGGAGTCATCAAAGCTGTCGCAATCGTATACACGTCTCTCAATGAAAAAGTATTACGATACAATAACATCGCAAAGTTAATAAATGTTTTGGTATGGAATAAAATAATACACCCAAAGAAGTATTCAATGAATTCTTACAAAAATTAATTATAAACACGCCTACGCCTAACAAATATAACTAATATTGCGTGGGTCTATAGGCCTTCTTGCCCGTATAACACATTTGAAATGTGATAAATAATTAAAAAAGAAGCGATCAATAGTTTTCCATTATTATTTAATAAGCACAAATAAACTACAAATAATTGAAGCGAAAAACGTATGAATGCATGCTTATCATTATCAATAATCGACTTATCGCAAAAATTCTTAATTAATTAAAAGTAAACATGTAAGGTAACTAACCTGGGAAGAACTTATGATATGGCGTTTATCTTTAGACCAGTCAATGCTTAAAATTTTACTTTGTTGACCTTTAAGTATACGTCGAACCTTGATGTGCAATGCTGGCAGTGGGTCTAGATTTTGGCTCATCTGTGTTACTATATAAGGTAAAACATTATATATATATATACAATGAAACACATTTATGAACTCGTCATTTAAAAGAGCTACGTTTAGACAAAATTATATAATCGATTGTACACTAAGAAAATGTTACACATTCCTCTATATCGGGATTTCTCTCATAAACTGGGTTTCCGTGATACAATGACGATCATGAAAAATAAGTAATATATACACCAGTATGCGCGAGTTCAGGCGATTAAAAAAATAGGATCGATGTTAACAAATATTTGGCAAAGGTAACCAAAAGAAACTTGGTTAAATTTTTTTAGATGAATATTTGTTTAATGCTGTTTTGACAATAGTATTAAGCAAGACAAAACGAGATCAGTGTTGTGATCTTCATACTACTCTTAGTTTAACGCTGAATAAATATTTTCTAAGAAAAATTTTTATCGAGATTTATGCACAAATTTGATGGATTCCTTCTAGACAATATACTCATCAGTGAGGACTCTCCAGAAATACACGCATGAAACGTCTGCTGAAATTTCGACGAAAAAAGTAAATGTTAAATCAACTACGCAGAAGAACAAAGCCCAGAAAAGTTTAATGAGAAACTAAGAAACCACAAAGTGAACATAGTTCTGCAACAAAAATTCTGCTGATATTGCAGCAGATCAATAGTTCGCCTCGGAATTCTTAAATATGAACGGGCACACAAACAGTACAGCAATGCAGTAGCATTTAGGGTCTTATTCTCCACTGCCGCATAACTGGAAGAGGTATTCATGGTAATTTGTCCTGTTAAAGAGAACATAACACGTTCCTAATGCGTGACAGATAATCAACATTTGGTTCTCAGGCTTTCAGATGATCTGCCACACAAAACGTCCGAGCACAATCTGTACAGAGCTATTTATTTTGAGGCGCCAGTGTGAAGAATTTGCTTCGGCAGCCCAATAAATGCTTAAGTAGAAGAAGACTACTAATTCACTGGACAGGATATAAATTAAACTAAATAATAAATAAAATAAATGGCAGTTCAAGAAAACATATAATACGACAATCGGTCATTTTAGTCACACTTAAATGAAAATTAATTTTACAAGCACTTAATTTACGAGACGATGGTTTAGTCCTAATCGGGGCAACTCAACAATATTAGTATTCATCACTAGTGAGGTTCGTACCAGTGACAAATAACTTTATAGTTAGTTGATCACCAATGCACCACGAGGTCAATAGTCACTGTTTTTACCTATTATTTTTACCAGTTGGAGTCTAAACATAAACGTCCCAGTAGATTGTGCAAATATTATACCTTGTCAACAATATGATAAAATATTAATAGGAACAGTAAATAGTTTATATTGATCCATTTAATTTCATATGTCTGTTTTAATGCTGTGCACCAGATAATTGCCTGATGAAGCAAACTGATCAAAATTTTTCATCTACTTGATTTAAATATGTGATATTCATATCAGTGGAATGTATACTCGCTGATTTAAAAATGCGCTTGAATATAGTGCAAACTGAAAAAAGTTATGCTTTTGAGAGCGAATAATTGTTCAATTGATAATCCAGTCAAATAAAGTATAATATATAAGTTGCCATTTTTCCCATCAGTCTGATTTCCGTCGTAATCTGATGATAAATCAGGAAAATCGTAACACACCAAAACGGATAAGTGACAGTAGTTTCAATATATTATAAGTTTAATTTAAATGTGGGATTACTGTTATTTAAGTTCTACAACTTGACTTTAAAATTTTAAAACCACAATCCTGGAATAATTTATTGGAAAATAGGATACAGCTGTTGTTCATGGAACCAATAGATCAAAATGTTTTAGCTTGAATTACAACCAAACAATCAAAACTCATAAAGACCGATACCAATTGTAATTAGCTAGATTGACTTTCAAAAATATTTAATTCGCATGTTATGTGAAAAGCTGTTCTATTTATTGTATTGAATTCATCAGACGAACATAAGGTATCAAACACGCATACGTCCAAAGCGTATAATTTATTTTATAACAAATGTCGAAATTGACAATGTGTGCTCTGCTCGACATGATATTTTTTTGGAATGTCTGTTGGTTCACCTAGTTTTAGGTTCATACCAATAGTGCTTTTGAAATGGCAATAATGAATATTGTTCTAGAAGAGTATTATTGAATGAATTGACATGTGTCTCGTATCTCACTGGATCCAATTTCAATGAAATTAATGTTTATTAATGACAACGTGCTCAATTAGAAATAAACTATTTTCTAGTTATTGAAACTTTTTTAAACAATCCTTTTCACGTATGGACATATGAACGTCAGCTTTCAAGCAATGAGTTCAGCCAGCAAATAAATCTTAATAAATATGTGGGCAGCAAGAATTTAAATTGGTACAAATCTGAAAAATGAAAAAAAGTTGAAAAAAGTAATCCCATACTATTATATAAGCCAAACTTACATTCTCCGTCGTTAAGGCGATTCTTCTCATCCTCCAGTTTTCTTTTAAGTTGCTCAACCTCTTTAGCCAGGCTGGGATCATCATCAGCCTCTTCAGCTAAATCGGAGCACATGTGGCTGAATAAAAATGTCATAATTATTAAGAAAGGAGAATTTAAAAAAATTATATATGTGAATGACCGATTGTCAACATAATAATCGATAAATATACAAGTATTTATTATTATAATCAAGGTTGCGATCTTGATATAAGCACCTGACCCATACATTACTTACATATGTCAGTATAAACTAAGAATTGTATCGTGTAGAAAAGACAATTCATCCAGTAGACCAGTTTCGTCCTTATTGGGAACTCATCAAGTACTGGCCAGAAGTTTCCTCGGACAGGGCTCAAACCTGGGCACGTCTGCTTCGGAATTGGTGCTCTAAGCACTAAGCCACCCTGCCACACACTACACTACACACAATTTTCAGTTAAATACTAACTAATGTAACTAGTTTGGTCTATTTTACCTTTAGGTGGAGCTCATATGGCATCCATTTAGATCCAAAGTTCCAACTAGCCATCCCCAATCTGGATGAATTGTCTTTTCTACACTATAAAATTCTTAATTTATACCGACATATGTAAGTAATTAATGAGTCAGGTAATTATATCAAGATCGCAACCTTGATTATAATAGTTTTTATCACCACCCGCGCAACCAATGTTCATTAAATTATACAAGTATTTAACAGTTAAATACTGTTTGTTGCGGAGAACTAATATATATGCAATTATGTATTAGGTGTTGCGAACCTAGTAACAAATTAGTTCAGTTGTGACCAGAAGAATAAAGCAAAGGCAGCATGAACGGAAAGTACAATCTCATGCACATTCGTTTTGTGCTTACTGGCGACTCATCAGTAGGAGTCGGTATTACGCCCTTTAACCACTATATATTTTGGTGAGGAATATGGGATAATAGGACGGTACAATCTCCTAGACGAATGTGTAAACTTTACTTACTTTACTTTACTGCGGCTGGCTCCTTTTAGAGGATAAGCCGGCTCCATTGATATCCCGGATTGAACCTCTCCATGCCGGGCGGTTGGCAGCCATTTCGGAACATAAAGAGGGCCAATGACGCTCCCAGTAACGCGGACCATAAACATTGCGTAAACCTAGGAGTTCCATGTCCGATTTGATTGTTGCAAGCCATGTCTTCCGTTGTCCACCTCGGCGGCGGCGCCAGTTTGCACATTGACCTGGGTTCATCACCTGCCGTACCATTTCGTCTTCGGGTTTGCGTAGTACGTGCCCGAACCATTGAAGTCGACGATGTTGGATCCAGACGGATAGTTGCATGATGTCACCGCATTGGTGACGAACAGATGCGTTCGACACTCGGTCCATCCATTTTGTCTTTGTGATGTACCTAAGGCACCAATGGTCGAATACTTCGAGCTTTTTGGAGTCCTCAGAACGTAATGGCCAAGTCTCACAGCCATACAGTAGCACAGGGCGAACAGTAGCCTGGTAACCTCGGATTTTCGTTTTGAGGCTGATTTCACTTCTTCTCCAAAGTGAGTTCTTCAATTGTAAGAAAGCAAGTCTGGCACGGTCGATGCGTGTTCGGACTTCATTCTTTGCTTGACCAGTTGGAAGTATTTTTGAGCCAAGGTACGTAAAATCGTCGACTGTTTCGATTGGGCTGTCGTACACCGTGAGCTGCTCATCAGATGAAGATACACCGATGGCGAAGGCTTTCGTTTTGTCGGCATTGATTTCCAGACCAACGGCTGATGAAAACTGGGCCACTTGATCCAAAACGGCTTGCATGCTCCCAAAGCTGTCAGTAAGGAGAACAACATCATCTGCGTAATCAACATCCGTCAGCCATAGGGTTTTTGATACTTGAACGCCTCGGAACTCAGTTAGCGCGTTGCTCAGAATCCAGTCAACCGCATAATTGAACAATATGGGTGACAAGGGACATCCTTGTCGAACCCCTGTGTGCAGACTGAATTCATCCGATTCTTCTCCGTAAACACGTACTCTGGCTTTGGTGGCTGCATAGTAGGCCTTGATCAGATTGACGAGTTTTATGGGCATACCGTCGAGCAGCATGATGTTCCATAGGGAGTCGCGATCAACAGAGTCAAAAGCAGCTCGGAAATCAATAAATTCGTTGCGATGTTCCAAAACTCGCCGTAATGTAAAGATCTGATCAACACAGCCTTTGCCTGGGCGGAATCCACCCTGATTGGGACGGGTACGGACATGCCGCTCATTACAGAAGCGGTTCAATAGAATCGACGCCAACAGCTTGGATGCGGTGTTGAGAAGACTGATACCACGGTAGTTTTCGCACCTTGATCTATCACCCTTTTTGGGAAACGGTAGCAGGATTGACATTCCGAAGTCTGACGGGCATGCTTCTTGTTCCCAGATAGAAGAGAACAGTCGATGGATTGATGGCAGTAGTGCGCCTATACAGGCCTTGTAGATCTCTGCAGGAATTCCATCTTCACCGGGGGATTTCTTGCTCTTCATGCGCTGGATGGTCGTAGCGATCTCAATCTCAGTTAGGGAAGAGCAGTCCACATCGTAGCTGGGTGTAGATGTTGCAGGTGGTTGCGGTGGGGAGCGGCCGCTGTATGGTCGGTTCAATAACTGCGAAAAATGTTCAACCCATCTTGCGATTTTGCCATTGACATCAGAAATCAAGTCTCCTGTTGCGCTGCGTAGAATTGTCTCTGCATTGCGCTTACCGGATGCTTTACGTATAAGACGGAAGAGACCCCCGAAATCACCGACGTTTGCAGCCGATTCCATCCCAGTACTGCTTACGGTCAGCCCGAGCAGACCTCGTGGTTTCACGTCTCAGGTGGCGATAATTAGGCGCGTTATTCATCCGGGCATCTCTTGCTTCTTGTGACGCCCGCATCGTGCGTTCAGAGATCCAGTCTTTATGGTGACTTTTGATGGTTCCGAGCGTTTCAAGCGCAGCTTGCTGAGTAGAGAGTTTCAAGTTATTCCATTGATGCTCCACATTGGTTTTATCTACGGCATGAGTTCCACCGTCAGCGGCAGTCAACTTTGCAGTGATTGCGGCAGATAGCGCTGTACAACGGGATGGGTCCGTTAGGGCAACAACATTCAGGCGTTTCGTAGGTTGACGGCGCCGTCGGGATTTGAGATGAAGCCTCAATTTGGCACGTACTAGAGTGTGGTCGGACCCTCCTCGGCTGCCAGTTTCAGCTCCTCGGTATGACCTGCAATCTTCGACAGAAGACATCCAACGCGACCGTACCAGAATGTAGTCGATCTGATTGGCTGTGTGACCATCGTTTGAATACCAGGTGAGCAAATGCTTCCGAGGGTGTTGGAAACGCGTATTGGTAACGCACATATGGTTGACTTCTGCAAAGCTGATAAGTCGTGCTCCGTTCTCGCAGCGCTCACCTAGACCAAACTTTCCCAGTATGTGTCTGGTGGATGAGTCAGAAGGTCCTGTTCGTGCGTTCCAGTCACCAGCAACAAACAGTATGTCGCCTCTGGAAATTCCGTTGATGGTCTCTTGCAATTGGTCGTAGAACTCATCTTTCACATCTGAATCAGCTGCGAGGGTTGGTGCGTAGACGGCTACGACTGTGATGTTAAAAGGTTTCCCTCTCAGTCGGACCGTTGCGATCCTCGGTGATACGGGATTCCAAGCCAGCATGGCTCTCTGCGCTGTAGGACCAAGTAAAATGGCTACACCGTGTTGTCCGGACCCGTCAACTGGTCCGCTGTGATGCATCAAGTATGTTGATTCTGCCGACGGTACTTTTATCTTCGTTGATCCCGTGCCGGGCAGTCGGACTTCAGACAGGCATGCAACTTCAATCTGGTAGTCATATAAAGATTTGGCCGTGATTGCTTGGCTGCCGATATCAAGCAATGTTCGAACATTCCAACACCCGAAATAAATAGGTGTTTTCGCGCTGATAAAACCAGATAGCTTTTCACTTGACACCCTAGCCTCTGGGGGAGCACAGGGCGCGTCGCTTGCCGGGGACGCCGTAGCATGATCGGTATTCATAGATTGTGACATTTTCATGGAGTTTCTTGGGAATTTGGTACAAGTGGTGTCCCCTCACCACTCGGCTTTTTGATCGAGGACGCACCTCTAGCCTTTGCACATCCAAGCGCAGTCTGCAAGGCAGCAGTAAATAGTATGGTTGCCGGTGGCTGTTGAGAGCTCATTCGCCATTCGGAAGTACGGGGTACTGTCCAGGAGTCCATGTAATCCTGTGGCTGTTGTCCCCTTTTGTGGCGGGGAACACACGCCGAGTCATGGTGCCGTCGTCGGGCTCATGTGGTATTTTATGGGAGATCCGATTGCCGGTCGGAAATCCACCACGCCCTGGTGACACCACCGCCATAGCCCCGTTAGCCCATGTACGATCGATCATCGAAACATGGTTGACACCGTCGTACCACGTTGAGGGATGAATAATAGCTACGAATGTGTAAACCTGCAATAGTGAAGCTAACATCACACAAAGTCCACGACAATGCGACTTCAACGCTAATTCACACTATATAATATATATATATATATATATATATATATATATATAATAACTATATATATATATAATATATATATCGAGTCTGTAAAGGATACTAACACTATGGCTATTGTGTAAGTAACCGATACCAACATTATTGTACCGAAAAGGTACATGGTACTAACACTATGGTTTCCGAGTCGGAACATGGTACCAACATAATGGATATCAATTTATGCTATAGTTCACCGAAATTGAGAATTACAACAATTTCTGAACACCTGTTACTCCAGTAAATCCATACACTCTGGCCTTGATCGATATAAGTTATCACATTTTGCGGTAAGCCTGACATCATTCAATTCAATATATTACAGTTAAATACTGTTTGTTGCGAAGATCTAATATATATGCCAGTATGTATTAGGTGTTGCGAACGTAGTAACAAATTAGTTCAGTTGTGACCAGAAGGATAAATCAAGGCAGCATGAACAGGTACAATCTCATGCACATTCATTTCGTGCTTACTGGCGACTCATCAGTAGAACCGGTATTACTTCCTTTAACCACTATATATTTTGGTGAAGAATGGGATAATAGGACGGTACGATCTCCTAGACGAATGTGTAAACCTGTAATAGTAAAGCTAACGTCATCTAAAGTCAACGACAATGCGACTTCAATGCTAACTCACACTATATAATACACATACCGAGTCTGTAAAGGATACTAACACTATGGCTATTGTGTTAATAACTGATACCTTTTTTGAAATCGATGAGTACCGGATTCTAACACTATGGTTTCCGAGTCGGTACATGATACCAACCTGATGGATATAAATTTATGCTAAAGTTCACCCAAATTGAGAATTACAACAATTTCCGAACACCTGTTACTCCAGTTAAAACATACACTCTGGCCTTCATCGATATCAGTTATCACATTTCGCGGTAAGCATGACATCATTCAATTCAATATATTACAGTTAAATACTGTTTTTTGCGACGAACTTATATATATGCAAGTATGTATTAGGTTTTGCGAACCTAGTAACAAATTAGTCTAGTTGTGACCAGAAAGATTTACCAAAGGCAGCATGAACGGAAAGTATAATCTCATGCACATTCGTTTCGTGCTTACTGGCGACTCATCAGTAGGAGCCGGTATTACGCCCTTTAACCACTATATATTTGGTAGAAGAATGTGGAATAATAGGACGGTACAATCTCCTAGACGAATGTGTAAAACTGTAGTAGTGAAGCTAACATAATCTGAAGTCAACGACAATGCAACTTCAATGCTAACTCACACTATATAATATATATACCGAGTCTGTAAAAGATACTAACACTATGGCTATTGTGTTAGTAACCGATACTAACAGTATTGTACCGAAAAGGTACATGGTACTAACAACACATGGTTAGCAACACCTAATACATACTTGCATATACAAATATTTGTTTGAATTAAGTTTGTGAGTTTAGTAAAAAACAGCTATCCCGTTTTTTCAACCAGTCGCACAACATAGCAAAACTACTGTTAGTTACACGTACTGACACGTTTCGACCTTCCATGATCACCATCGTAGCACGACGGCAAACTGACTAGCGAGGATCAAACCGCAGTGCATTAATAAGGAAAGCAAAATAAGATATGCGGATCTCACATCTAGTAATTTCACATATATTGTGCTGAACTGGAAATATAGAAGTATATTCGGCGTAAACATGAGCAAGTTTGTAAATAGTGTGTCATTGTTCCAGACTTAATAAATTTTGTTTTTGATGCCATATTTTCTAAAGTCATTGCCAAGCTTCCAAAGGTAGAGATTGATGGTGATGATCAGCCTGCTATCTTAGAATATTTTTATAATGCAGTTTTATTAGCGAAAAGAGGGAAATCGCTAGAGAAAAATTAGTTGCGCCTTGCAAAACTGTCTAGCCGATACGGTCTGAAACTGAATGACTCGAATATGGTTACGATGAGCAATCCGAATTCGGTGCATAAGATCCCATTTATGGCCATACTGCAGTCATTCCTCAAAGAAATCGTTCGATTGTTAAGATTGCTGAGATCAGACTAAATAGCTCCATCTGATATTTCAGCTGCATTTGACAAAATATGTAAAAACTGTAAAATAGTCAAGTTTACTTTCGGTCGTCTGAAGAGCTCTGTGAATCAATGAACTCATCCCGTTTTGTTTAGGTTATTGATTGCTGAGCATTCAGAAGCAATAAATGCGAGCAAAATTTACGAGTTAACAGTTCTACTCAACTGCCATTTGATGGCCCATCACCACTGAAACGGCTAAATAACGTCGATTCGGTTGGTAAAGGCTTATTTAGAATGCCAGTTATACATTCCGCTAGCAAGGCTACGACACCACATAGCGATGAATGGCTGGAAACGAATGAGGGGTAATTCAATCACCTCGTCGTCGAATACCATAATTCGCAACATCATGCCATACTGATTTTTTCTCCACCAAGAGACATATGAATCATGGGAAATCTGTGGGAGTGGTGACAATCAGAGTGCAGTGGATACGTCCGATAAATGACATTCTGTTGTTATAGGCCTTTATGGAACTCACGATGCGGAAGATTTAGGTAGCCGTCATTCGAGATGAGTTAATCATTTTTTAATTGATACAGTCGCGAAAATAGACAACGTGTGATCAGGTATTATGTAAGTAGATTACACAATATTTGGCTACAAACTATGGCCCACGAAGGAAAATATTATAGCAGTCAATGGGATTAAGAAGTTTCCGCTGGCATAAAGGCGAACAATCTTACTTCGAAAGGAATTTTCTTGCCACTAATGTACAAGATACCATCATAGTTTGGTCTTTTATCTTAAGACATGATCAATACGAATAGTTACATGTTTCTAAATCAAGCACGGGCTGACATCAACATTATTTGTCGAGTTTGCTTACCATAATCGAACATGGCTATTTATTTACACGATGAAATCGTAAAACATATCAAGGTGTGTCATCAAAGACAGTGTTGGGCGCAACAGTGTACAAATAGATGTAGAGCAATAATTTGATTTGTTGGAAACTAACCGTTTTGCTCAGAGCACAACCGTTAGCACAACTCAATATAAGCTTGACCTATAGCAATTTCAGCAGCTGCGTGGAAATAAGTCTTTACTGAGATGCTCTGGTGGAATACATCCGCAAGACAATTTACCAAAGTGCTAATGGGAATTCATAATCAGTAAAGAGCACAGTTTGACTGGTTCATGGACACCCTTAAAGATCATGTGTCGCTTAGCTCCAAACAAGACTAGACATGTTAGTTCTGAGTGCGATTGGCCATCCGATTTGTAACTGGCATCGCATGTCCAGGAAGAGGCAAACAATAATTGGATAACTGCAGTTTGAAAAGAAATAACTAAGAAAGTAGTGACTAAAATGGCTCTAGATCGTTGCGTTCTGAAATTAAACGTGTTGGATAAAGACATCAAAGAAAGCCCAATTGAAAGATCAAAATTCCGAAACCACAACTGACTCTCTAGTTTCGGCATCGAGAATGCAAGTACTGAGTAAGCCACAAGAGCAAGATGCACTGTAGGAAGCAGAAGCACCATTGAAGGCAAAAATATAGGAAAGAATGCTGTATAAAGCAGCGATAGCCGTCAACGTCTATGTATAGAAATTTTTATTAATAAAGCGGGCAAATGAAGGCGTTGATTAAAAATCGATTGGGACATTTGAATTGATGTCAATTTCTCAACATTAATATTGTGTAAAAATTATTATGAAAAATACTGTTCAAATTTATGTTAGCATTTTTATTGTTCGTTCGTGCTCTGTGCTATGTTGAAGCAAATGTGGCTTCTGATGTATTATCATCCTCTACATTTTATTAACATAAAGAGACACATACAAATATACTTTCTATTAGAATTTTGGATTACTTATCTACGTGGGAATCGGAGTAGACAAAGAAATCAGGTACATTGACGGTTATTAATTAAGAGTAAAGTAGCATTCTAGGTTCGTTGCGGAGTAGCTTGCGTTTCTAGAGCATATTCATCTTACTTGCGGAGTTTATAATTTTTGCCATTGTCTTAACACGAAAGCCGATCCCAAATGTAAAGGTATTAAGGACTGGAAGGTGTTAGTCTAGGGAGTTCAAACAATGAGTTTGTTATATCAATCTCCATGGAGTATTCCAAATGCACTATGCCTAAAGAGTACAAATATACTCAGACGGAAACAGCCATGAAAACCAAAAAGCGTGTATACGATGCTGACGATATAGCCTATATCACTTAAACGCAACTATCAGAGATACATTTTTGAAATCACGAATTATAATAGTTAAACCTTACGATTTATATTATATAACCTGTTGGAACAAATACAGGCACCACTTATTTCCTTTTTGACCGGAGATTTAAAGGATATTGGGAAACATCAACAATAAATAAAGACTCAAATAATCCAAATCAGCAACGAAGCTTCTGGATTTACCTTTTAAAATAGAGAGTTCATCGACGGCATGAAATATGTCAACACCAAAACAATCTCTACAAAAGAAGATTAATACACAAACCCTTATTAAGATTTGTAATTCAGCTATCAAATGCTAATCTAAATATAGAAATACAACAAATTATTGAAGCACCAACCATCGATGAACCACCATGTTAAATAGGTATCTGGTCAGCAATCTTCTTTTTAGTATGAGCACTGATGTTTTACTTTTGCTTCTCAAACTTTATATATTCCTTCAAAGAATTCTTTTATTGAAAAAAATACCTTCAAAATCAAAACACTCACTCAAAAAATTACAAACACGTTTCCAAATTCCAATTAAATGTTGAATTTGTGTGTTACATGCTCTTGTAGCAGTGTAGAGGAATATATTTCCTCCGACAAAATTGAAGTAACAATTATTGATAAATTTAAACAACCGTGACAGATTGAAACCCATATTATTAGAATATAAATATTCGTTTAATTTCTAGCACGTTCTTGGTTTAAACACTGCACTATATATACTTTTGAATTGTGTGTAATTCGAGTTTAGATATTCTGTTACTGTTCTGGTGTGACGTACACTAGCAAGTTCTGGTGGCTGTGTGTAATTCGAGTTTAGATATTCTGTTACTGTTCTGGTGTAACGTACACTAGCAAGTTCTATTTTAAATTTGATTTCTCCGTTTCGGTTTTACAAATCTTGATCTCAAAATATAATCTTGCAACAAATTTCTTTTGATTTGTGCATATTGGGAGCGCTCAGGAACAGGTAATTTAATAATTCTGATTTTCGCGTCTAATCTCTTTCCAGGTTAATGACTTGGGTGTAGTGTTACGTAAGAAGCACACAGTCCTTCACATATTACTAGATTAATCCAATATATATTTAAGTTTGATTAACATGGAGGCTAATCTTAAGTTTGAGGACACAGATAATTTAGCTCAAAATATTGTAGTCATGAACTTAATCGATATAGAAAAGAAAACCACATTATCAGATTCATATAGGCATATTAAGACTGAATCCGACTTGGTGTCTATGAGGTTCTCATTAACTAATAGGGTTGGAGCCTCTACAGTAGAATATTTTAAATACTATTTTTGTTTAATGCTTATAAGTATTAATTTCTCTGCCATAATTTGCTCTACTAATTATTCTTATTTTATTTCATCTGACTATCAGAAACTTGACACTTTTCACAAAAATATCTAATGGTCAATATCTGAAGCTTGTTCTACCTCGCCTTACAGAAGTCTTAATTTCGTTCAACTGAAGGAAGTGAATCCCGCCAACGGTACTAAATTTTGACTCTTCACAAGCTTTAATCATGTTTACTCTATGCTAGTCAATCTGTGGAGGTTAATTAATTTATCGGACATCATTAGGAATAGGCGACCTAGTGTTCTTTTACAGTCCACATATAACCATGACAGTACAACTTACAATAATTACATACTGCATCGACCGTCGGGCAATATAAAAAGGATCGCCTTATCTGCTGAGCCGCGCAGGGTGGATAAGCGAAAACGAGCTACTGCAGGCAACTCTATCTCCGATTCTGCCTCCTTTCCTTCCCCTTCCTCTCCTCAATCTAACAATAACACTCTTTTAGATACTATAAATATGGTTGGTTTAGATCATAACACTGAGCCCAATAACAGGTTACCAAATATCGAAAATAGTTCTAGTAGACGATCACTCATTAAACCTAAGTTAGGTTTTAACGTAGGCGCATTTAATGTGCGAACATTAAAACAACTTTGACAGCAAGAATCTCCTGCTCGTACGTTGGATAAATTAGAAATCGACATATGTTGCGTATCTGAAACCAAAATACAGGATCCTACGTATATTACAGAACTAGTTGCACCATCTCTATCTACGCGTTATTGGCTTCGAACATCTGGTTCCACAGAGTCCTCTCAAGCCGGTAAATGTGGCGTTGGTATTGCCCTTAGCGCGCGAGCTGAAGCTTGCTTAATTGAATTGATCCCTTTAAATAGTCGATTGTGTGCGGCACGTTTAAATACATCTACTAAAATCAAAGCAAAAAACCGTTATCATCGTCGCCTCTTCGTTGTATCTGCATATGCTCCTACCGATTGCAGCACAGAAGAAAGCAAGGACGCTTTTTACTTCGAATTAAGCTCCTTACTAAGTAAAGCACGAAGTTCGGATATAGTCCTGGTTATGGGTGACATGAATTCTCAAGTTGGGCGCTTAAGTAACACCGAATCTCATTTAGGTGGAAGATACACTCTAAGCTCGACTCGCAACGATAATTGTGAATGGGTTTGGATAGCTGCGCTGAACATAGACTATATTTAAGTAGTACAAACTTCAGACGTAGTGTTAGACGTTGTGCTACATGGCGTCCTTCAGCACCCGGACAACGGTGGACTCAAATAGATCATGTAGAATTAGTTATAGATGGCGTGGTTGCATCCAGGATTGTCGTTCTTTTTGGAACACTTATGTCGACTCGGACCATGCACTTATCCGTTGTAGATTTGCTCTAAAATTTTCCGGGAAAATAATTAAGAATAAACCCAAAATTGATGTAGGCAAACTCGAACAACCGTCCTTCCGACAAAATTATGAAAATATTCTAAAGGCTAATCTAACTGGTCTGGATAGCGAAAATCCGAATATACTTTAGTCCAAGATAAGTTCCACTATGCACAATGCAGGTACTACTGTATGTGGCATAGCAGGCCCCCGTAGAAATAATCACTGGCTCTCTGTAAAATTTATGGAGATACTCGAAATAAGGCGCCAAATTCCACCTGGCTCGACTCATAATAATACCCGTCGCAATATAAGACGTCAACTTAAGCCCGTCGTAAAGTCCATCCCCTCCTCAACGTGGTACGACGGTGTCAACCATGTCTCGATGGCCGATCGTACATGGGCTAACGGAGCTATGGCGGTGGTGTCACCAGGGCGTGGTGGATTTCCGACCGGCAATCGGATCTCCTATAAAATACCACATGAGCCCGCCGACGACGGCACCATGACTCGGCGTGTGTTCCCCGCCACAAAAGGGTTCAACAGCCACAGGATTACATGGACTCCTGGACAGTACCCCGTACTTCCGAATGGCGAATGAGCTCTTAACAGCTACCGGCAACCATGCAACTTACTGCTGCCTTGCAGACTGCGCTTGGATGTGCAAAGGCTAGAGGCGCGTCCTCGATCAAAAGCCGAGTGGTGAGGGGACACCACTTGTATCAAATTCCCATGAAACTCCATGAAATGTGGAGCCGGCTTATCCTCCAAAAGGAGTCAGCCGCAGTAAAGTAAAAGTAAGTAAGTAATTTAAGCGCAGTCTAAAAGTCGATCTCGAAAACTTTTGGACCAGAAAGGCTGAAGAAATGGAAGTAGCTTTCGCGTCAGGTAATAGTCGCTGTTTGTTCCAACTTATCCGCATAACAGGTCCGAGAAAGTTAAAAGTTAGCGAAACTATAAATGATAGTAACAACGAATTAATAACTGATGAAATAAGTCGTCTTGACAGGTGGGCTGAACACATTAGAGATCAATTTTCTTGGCCACCCGCGTCAGTTCCGCTTCCCGAAAGCATGTCTGCATCAACAGTGTGGAATGTTAGTCCCGAAGAACCATCCGAGTTAGAATTACGCGATGCAATCCTATCTCTTAAGCGCCGCAAAGCCGCAGGCCCCGATGATTTGCTTCCAGGATTGTTTAAGGATGGTGGCGATATAATTTCAGGAGCGTTGACTAAACTTTTTCATACTATATGGAATGAGGAAACCGTACCACTTGACTGGAATGAGTCGACTATCATTCCCATCTTCAAAAAAGGCAATCGTAATTCGTGCGATAACCATCGTGGTATAAGTTTGACTCCGGTCGTATCTAGGTTATTTGCTTCGATTATCCTACGTCGTCTTAGCGCTTCACGTGAATCACATACAAGAGAAGAACAGGCCGGATTCCGCGCAGGACGAGGTTGTATAGATAATATTTTTACGTTAAGGCAAGTTCTCGAACAGAGACATTTATATCACCGTCCCAAAATAGTCGTCTTTCTAGACTTCAAGAGTGCATTTGATTCGGTGGATCGCAATGTTTTATTCCATATCTTGTCTAAAAGCGGTGTGCCCACAATATTTGTTAATATTATACGAGCTCTCTACACAAATACTTCTGCTCGCGTTAAGGTCTACAACGAATTAACGCATAAATTTACAACCAGCAGTGGTGTTCGTCAAGGTTGTCCACTTTCCCCATTTTTGTTTAATTTTGTAATTGATGCTATTATGAACAACACTCTCCCACACATTCAGGATGCTGGAGTTGAAGTTCTCCCGGGCGATAAACTAGTCGATCGTTCTATTATTCGAAAATCAGCATGCTGCCCAGACCACCTTAAATAGATTAACAGACGTTGTTCCATCTTTCGTTATGAAATTCGCACCCTCTAAATGTAAGATACTGTTACAGGATCACCCACCACTCACTTCAACGTTGCGACTGAAGAATGAAGATCTTGACATAGTCGACAGGTTTACATATCTTGGGAGCTCTATCAATAACGTAGGCAATATGTCCGACGAGGTGAGAATACGGATCGCGAAAGCTAGAGTAGCTTTCTCAAACCTTCGTCATTTATGGAGAATCGCGAATATTTCACTTTGCCTTAAAGGTCGTTATTACAATGCATCTGTACGCGCAGTCTTACTATACGTTAGTGAAACATGGCCTCTTAGAGTTGATAATTTGAGACGCTTACAGGCATTCAATCATCGTTGTTTTAGAAGTATAGCACAAGTTGGTTACCAACAACGAATAATTAACGTTGACGTCCGTAGACGTATTTTTGGATCTGACAATAGGTGCTCGTCGTTAGAAAAACAAATAAGGCTCCATCAACTTTGTTGGCTTGGTCACGTTTTGCGTATGCCCTCATTTCGATTGCCCAATAGAGCTCTGTTCTTTCATCCAGCACCAAATTGGCGTAAGAAACAAAGTGAGCAGATTTTGACATGGCAGAAACAATTAAAGTCACTTACATCCAAATTGGGTAGTATAGGACCCACTGGTCTGCCGAGATGGGGTCCTCGTGCACATCACAGTTCTTGGTTAGAAACCCTTAGCGGTATGGCATCGAATCGAGCTCAGTGTCAATTTTGTTGCAGATGTCTAGTAGAATAATCTTCGTAACTTTCCTATCTTAGTAGGGCAAAGTTAGCTGCGAGGTTTGGTTTGTTTATGACGTGAAACAGTGAAATCCGCAAGGAAGCTGTATTGCTGATGTCGCCTTGCCCGAATGCTAACTTGGCCATAATGGTATTGGGGAGAGGATTAATTTTCCCCATTTCTGTGAGTTATCCTGATAAATTTACTCATAGTAGCAAGGTATCCCTTCTCTCTCTGCCCCCCCCTCTCTCGTAAATCTCACTAATAATTTGTCTAAATTCACTTATATACTTTTCTTCACTCCTTATGGTTATATGGCAGTGAAACATTGGTCATTTTCGACTTCTGTGTGGCTGGAAATGATGATGAATTTATCGGACATCAATTAACTCCTCATATAAAAATAAATCAAATTTTATTTTTGAACACTTGATGTTATCGCTGGTTTCGTAAAACAATATTGTGCTTTTAAAAAAATATTGCAAATGTTTTTGGAAGTTTCTTTTGTTGATATTGTCTAAGTTTTGACTTGTCTTGGTACATGTTTATAAGAGAGTTTTATCTGAGTTGTTGAGTTACACGTACGGTTTACTGCGTGGTTCTATCTGAGTATTCTTTGCTAATAAAATATTGAAATTTGCATCCATCTATCGTTCTTAATACACATTATTGGGAAGGATCTCTAATTTGCTTCAGGTAATTAACGTGGATACTTGTATTCAAGGTCACCACCGTATCGTTCTCTCATCTGTGGATATCAGCTTATTTAGGTGACAACACTTATTGTTATACTATATAAATTGCAAGAAATCTTATTCTAATATTATGGTTGGTTTATTAAATATTGAGGATACAGAGCAATTAGCAAGTGAACTTAAGGCATGTAGTTTAAATGGTAGTTTAGAGGAACTTATGGTAGTGACCAAAGAGCCTCTACAAATAATACTCTACAGAAACTCAAAACTTACGAATAAGAAATTGGACGTTCTTTGACTTCTAACAAAGTCTTAAATTTGTTCAGCCGAAGGCAGCAAATGCTGCCCACTGCATTGATATTCTGACACTTCCCAAGCTCTAATTTAGTCAATTCATGCCTAGTCAACTGAAATCTATTTCTCCTCTGAACGAATAAACATGACGTTGATGAAAGTAATTCTTTTTCATAACTTCCATTAGCTTATCGTTAAATATTTGCTAGTCACTATTTCATTAAATATTACATATCTCTACTTTTGCATTGTATATTGTCATCTCATTTTTTGTACCAGATAAAATTTATTGTTAAATATTTTTTTTAAATTAGAACTACATAATCAAATAATATTGTTCTATATCTTATGTCTAATAGTTCAAATGATAATTCCAATCTGATAAAATAAAATGTCATAAAATAATAAGCAGATTAATTTATGGAAGTTTTCAGCAAATAATAGGAACTGAAAAATGTTATTTTTTTAAAATCCAATTATAAAATAAATAAAAAGGTTTTAATATTCTACTAAATGTGCAAAGAAATTTGAGATGATTTATAGACTTTTAATAATATGACATATTTAACGTATGCTAATTTTTAAAATACTACTCTGAAATGTACAACAAATTATATAATTTAAACGCTGTACATCAGAAAATTATACTGTAACGACACAAATCAATCGGTGACATATTGCGTAAATAAAATTCAAATCTATTTACGTTGCACCAATGAGAAAAAAAGCAAATTGCCGTTTAACCACGTTAAACGACGTTTAACCAATAGTATGCAAGCACACATTGCATGCTATTTAAGCACGGTAATTTACCATGCAAGTCAGTTGTGATATTTGCATTCTACCTGCTTCGCGTATCTGCTTGATCGGCTGTCAGCGCATATTGCACTTTACCGGTTGTCAATCCCTACTCGTCTTGATGCGAGATACCAGAGAGACGAGCCAATTGAGTGTAGGACCTGCATGACACCATACACAACGCGATCACAGCTCAACCACGGGAGCCACAGCTCACCCAGAGTCCACCCAAGGCTCTAGGACATCTTCACTTCGGAAGACTTCAAGTGAACGTATTACCTGGCCCTCTTAAGGGCCCCTATATCAGCAACTAATCTCTATTCAGAGCACCTTAACCGAGTTTGTAACGTCGTACGGCATTTACTTGAAGCCGGGGAATTTACAAAATTGGCGACCGCGCCAGGATAGTGATTATTGTTCTGATTTTTTTGGTATAAATAAAATTGACTTTTTCATTTATTTGGGATAAATCGTGGTCATCTGTTGAATTTTTTGGGTATATATATATATATATTCGTGGTGTGTATTGGAGGATATAATAATAGATTGACATTTGTGTTTTCTTTACTGTGATTGTGCAAATCTATTTGGGATAAATCGACTAATATTCGCGTTTTCTTTACACCCTGATCCTGGCTTTTCTAAAATTTTGTTGGGTATATATTCGTGAATTTGTGGTGTTCTTCTTCCCTAAAGGAAAATTTCAAATTTTGGAAGCAGTGTGTTATTCTTGCTGTTGAAAATAATAATTCATTGGCACTAAAGGCCAACGAGGCCTCCGTTCGTCTTCCCTACAGGACAATTTCAATTTTTTGGAAGGAGTGACGCTGTTCTGTGTCGAAATAATAATACATTGTCATCAAAGGCCATCGGGGCCTCTGTTCGTTTTTTTCCTTTTGTACTGGACAATATCAAGCAACAGCGGAAGCTGTTTGTGGGACAATTTCAATTTTTGGAAGGAGTGACGCTGTTCTGTGTTGAAATAATAATACATTGTCATCAAAGGCCATCGGGGCCTCTGTTCGTTTTTTCCTTTTGTACTGGACAATATCAAGCAACAGGGGAAGCTGTTTGTGGGTAAGCGTTTCGTTATATATTTATACATTTATATATACATTTTCATATTGCTTATAAATTTATGCTTTTAAGATCCTGTAAGATTGTTAAAATGTCAGGTCCAATTTTAGATATTGATGTTCCTGTTTGGGATGGAGATAGTGAGTTATTTTTTATGCGCGTAGACTCCGCCTTCTCCCCGTTTCCTGATTATGACAGTCATCAAAAACTGTCAAAGGTTTTGCTAAACTACCTTCTGAATTGCAGCGACGGATTTATCCTAAGCTTGACGCCATTAGGAAGCTACCTAATCCCATTTTTGGCCTACAAAACGAGGTAGAATCCTTGCTTGGACCCACTGAAACTGAGCAGATAATAAACAAATATGCACAGTTAGATATGCCAAATCTTGGCCCCATAGAAATACTGAGGGAATTACGGAAACGTTGGTATAAAACCAACATTTCTGACCATGAGGCTAAAGTTGTTTTTATTAACAATCTTCCCAAACATTAAAACTCTTTGCCAGACAGCTCCCCAACACTCTCTCTCTATAGATGACTTATCTGAGAGATGGGAGTTAGAATATAGGGTTTTGGAACCCAAAGTGAATCCATCATCCTTTTCTTCACCCCCGCAAGATGATAGAATCTCCTCCTTAGAGAGAATAGTGGCGAACATGGCCAAAGTTCTAGAAGGATTGGCCATTACCAAATCGGAGATAAATCATGTGAATTCTCGACCAAAATTCGTTTCCAAGTCAAATTATAATGGTAGGCGGCGATCGAGATCTCCGCAATCATTTAATAAATATGCTCCAAAGAACTGGTGTTATAACCACCAGAAGTTTTTTATGCTTGCCAAGTTTGTCTTTGTCGTTCCGAAGAATTTCCGAATGAGTGCCAATTTCCACAGCTGACGGAAAGGACAACAGACTGCAGGTACAAGGGTGCATCAGCATCGGGAAACGTCTGGCGCAGGAAGTAGAAGACCGTACTTTCTGCACATCAACAGCATCAACGGCGCGACAGGAAAGAAGCCAACTACAATCCGACATCCCTGTCGACTCTTTTCGTCCACGACGAATTTTTCACATAGAGAACTGAACAGACAATGCCGGTTGCAATCACCAGCCTACTTGTTTGCATGACCCGGCCAAACAGCCAAACGAACTTCTGCACCTTCTTGATTTCTAAACTGGCGAAGAGTACATCGTAGACACAGGTGCGGCAGTCTCAGTTCTCAAAGGTGATTCAATGGCTGAGATGTCGCTAGGCGTTCTTCTCGCAACAGCTACAGGCGAGCCCATAACAACTTATGGCTGCCAATACCGCACACTCAACATAGGTCTACGACGTGAATTTTCCCACAACTTCATCATTGACAAGGTCTCACATAATATAATAGGCCTTGATTTCCTTCTAAAATTTCGGCTCATTGTTGATCTTGCTAATCAAAAGATCATCGACCCCTCCACCGGACTTGAACAAAGCTTTTGGACACTTGCCTCCGAGTGTTTGGAGTTACAGGTCATTCAGCCAACCCCAGTGCATCATTCAGCAGAGATATCAGCAGCTCTTCGAAAATACAAATCGCTTTTTGATCTTAACAAATCCGATCTGTGAGTCTCCAACACGATGCATCATATCGTCACAGAAGGACAACCTATTGCACTAAAGAAGCGACCACTGGCTCCTGCTAAGCAGAAAGCTGCCCAAGAAGAATTCTCAAGGCTTTTGGAAGAGGGAATCATCAGACCATCGAAAGTTCATGGGCGTCACCACTGCACTTAGTCTCAAAATCAAACGGATCGTACAGAGCCTGTGGAGACTACCATAAGCTAAATTCAGTGACAAAATCTGATGCATATCCTATTCCAAATATCAACACTTTACTTGAAAACTCAACGGCAGTAATTTCTTCTCAGTGATTGACCTCAGACAAGCGTACCATCACATACCGGTAGCACCAGAGGATATCGAGAAAACTGCAGTCATCACACCATTTGGCCTTTTTGAATATCTTTACATGCCTTTTGGACTTAAGTGTGCTACTCAGACATTTCAAAGATTCATAGACAACATATTTCGCGACGACTCTCCTTATTGTATGTCATATCTCGATGACATTATGGTATTCAGTCCAGATCTAGAATCTCATGCGAAACATCTACGAAATGTCCTTTCACGCTTATCCAACCACGGACTCAAGATCAACTGTGACAAGACGCAGATTGCAACTTCATCCGTCGACTTCTTAGGGCATCGTATCACGGCCCAAGGTATTTAACCGTTGCTGTCAAAGACGAATTCAATCAATAATATCAAGTCACCAAGGACTTTGAGCGATTTGCAGAAAATCCTGGGAGTACTAAACTATTATCGCAAGTTTCTTCCAGGCCTTTCAAAACAACTTTATCCTTTGTGCAGGCACCTGCGGAACCGAAAAGGACTGAGCAAGAA
>JAQBSW010006836.1:0-45424 GCA_029291075.1 Eudiplozoon nipponicum | reverse complement strand
TTAGCTCTGTTCACGATTAGGTTTACCCGAACACATTGTCACATTCTTATATTTAATTAATAGGAAGTTTTTTTTCATATGATAGGTTTTTAAACGAAACAATCCAAACGATTAAATTGTGTGCCCTGCTTACTCTATTCGCTGTCCACTTTTAACAGCTTCGATTGAGATGACGCAACAATGCGCCATTTATTTTCTAATGGAATCACTGAAGTTGAATGAAATGAAACGCGTCTATTTATGTTGTATGTCAAATAATCTTAGCAGCGTTTGATAATCATTATCTTCAAAAAGCACGTATGAGGTATCAAAAGAGAAAGGTATGCCGAAGTTCGCATGCAAATTTCTAGATCGCCAAGTGAATGCACCTCATTACAAAAGCACCTGTTGCCGCGTCAATTGCGCTCGAGCATGCAAATTTCAAGAAGACCTACCGCACCATTTCCCAAAACGCCAGATTAGAAAATAAGGACGGAATTCAGACTATGGCTTGCCAGGTGACAATCGAAATCAATCACAACGAAGTTGGTTGGTTTCTATACTATTCGTTTACTTAGATAGAGTCCACGTGTCCATTTGAGATAATTTGGGGGAAACCTAATATGATATTTTATCTCATTTAACAACAATGCTTGCAGGACAGTTTTTCTAAAAATAAACACAATATTTATTATTAAATATGAATTTCAAATATATTTAGAACTGCACAATAACGCATTCAAACGATTTGCAAAACTTTCCAATTCTTGCGTTCTATATCCAAGATATTTAAAAATGTATGCCTACCTCATTTCAAAGGAAGCAGATATCATAACAAATATGTTTATGTGCATGTTGAACGAAGTAACTTTAATTTATTAATTAAAGTGACTCTGTACAATGATTATGTTCATGATATCCGTTTGGTCTGTGATAGCCGGGAGCATGCCGGTGAACTGCTTAATAAATTCAATGAAAGCCATCAAAATTTCAGATTTAAAATTGAAAACGACGAGGATGATATCCTAGCTTTACTTGCTGTGTTGCTGAAACGTAGAACTGATGGTACATTAGGTAGATCAGTTTTCCATAACAAATCATTGACAGCTACTGCCAAATGAAACGGAAAAAAGCTTAGTTAAAACAGTGTGTAATAGAGCATTGCACATTTGTTCGCCAGATTGTTTGCAGACTGAGCTGGATGATGTGTGTAACCGGTCTACTGGATGAATTGCCTTTTCAACACTACAAAATTCTTAGTTTATACTGGCATATGTAAGTAATTAATGGGTCAGGTTCTTATATTAAGATGGCGACCTTGATTATAATAATGGAAAACTACCTGAGTGGTTCATTGATGTCAAAATCAGACCACGTCAGATTCGCACTAAATATAAACATATATATATATATATATATATATATATATATATATATATATATATATATATATATATATATATATATATATTATATATATATATATAATTTATATACATCCTGTGTTTCTATTTGATTATGCGGGTGGCAACGAATCTGATTAGGTTTTAGTTCTATTCATTGTTTGGGCTGATTAGTAAGTGTGTTTGCGTGTCTGCAAACTGGCACACACACAGACACATTCTTATACATACTTACTAATAAGCCCAAACAATAAAAAGAAGTGAAATCGTGTCAGATTTTTAGCACCATATATATATATATATATATATATATATATATATAATATCCATGCCTTTTAATGTTACACAGTATATTTATAATTAGGAAGAAAGAACACATTAATAACAAAGTGGATAAAGGCCATTTATTTCGTGAATACTAAACATCTCTTATACAATCATACATATTTATACATTTTGGGTTTTCAATTGATTATGCTAGTGGTAACATATCTGACTCGTTTTTACTTCTGTTTCTTGTTTTGGCAAGTTGGTGTGTGTGTATGCGTTTGTGTTTGTGTGTATGCCTGTTTGCATGTAAAGGTCATTCTCGCAGTATTGCAAAGTGATGTCTGAGATCTGGTTATTATTGTTTTGATGGCTTGAGAATTAACCATTTTTGCGCATTGTTCACTGTTACATATAGTTGATCGTTTCACCTTGTTGCGCAAATTTATAATTTCCACATGGTAACAGCGCCAGTGTGGATTGCAGTGTTAAACGCTCATATTATTATAATCAAGGTTGCAGTTTTGATATAAACACCTGACCCATTAATTACTTACAAATGTCAGTATAAACTAAGAATTATATAGCGTAGAAAAGGTAATTCATCCAGGAGACCGGTTTCGTCCTTATTGCGAAAACATCAATTGTTATCACCACCCGCGCAACCTATGTTCGTTTAATTATATAAACGCTCATATTGTTTGGAAACTTCTGTCACCGTATGCGCTTCTGTTATTTCCACTTTAACAAACATACAATCGGATTGGCAACAAACTGAAGTGGAAATAACAGAGGCGCATATGGTGACAGAAGTTTCCAAACAATATGAGCGTTTAACACTGCAATCCACACTGGCGCTGTTACCATGTGGAAATTATAAATTTGCGCAACAAGGTGAAACGATCAACTACACTGGGAAAAATAGCACTTGTACATGTAACAGTGAACAATGCGCACAAATGGTTAATTCTCAAGCCATCAAAACAATAATGACCAGATCTCAGACATCACTTTGCAATACTGCCAGAATGACCTTTACATGCAAACAGGCACACACACAAACACAAACGCATACACACTTACCAACTAGCCAAAACAAGAAACATAAGTAAAAACGAGTCAGATTTGTTACCACTAGCATAATCAATTGAAAACCCAAAATGTATAATTATGTATGATTGTATAAGCGATGATTAGTATTTACGAAATAAATGGCCTTTATCCACTTTGTTATTAATGTGTTCTTTCTTCCTAATAATAAATATATATATATATATATATATATATATATATATATATATATATATATATATATATATATATCCTGAAAATGGCAATTACTCTAAATGTGACAATCACACTGCACAATCATGCAAGAAATATGTGCTTAATTACGTTTCTTCATTTGCAAACTTTTTGGCTAATTGATAAACATTTTTGTACTCTTAACGTTAACTGTCTTTCTATCGAAATATGTCTTCTATTTTATTTTATTTTGTTCATACCTATAGTAAAGGAATTTGACCAGATGGTGTGAAAGAGCTAGTTTTGAATTTTATTTTATTTTTAAAATTCATATCGGGTAATGAACGTTTTGTGTATTTTAATAAAACCTAATGACATCAAATCCCATTCAATGGTTACATTGTAGCAGTTTTCTAGTAGAATTATTTTATTAGTTGCATTTCAATTTGTAGACAATATTAATTAGGTAATGTTATATCACTATGACGTGATGAAAGGAAAACGACAAAAGAAGCTAAATTGCGGATTTCGCAATAACCTTTAGCTTTCCTGGCCTAATGCAGGTGGTGTTTAAAATTCCAGGTTACCTTGTTTTTGTGTGTTCTATGGGCATGGACACATATTTAGTATTTATGTATCCATAATTAAATCATGAACATTTCTCCTGTTACATGGTTTTATCATTTGTACAGTTTTAAGAAATATTATTATTTTTAATAATAAGATTGTGTGGTCAATCAAGGCTTATGATAACTAAATTGAAATATTAATTGAATGTAGTATAATGGCATTGAACCCATCACTGTATTTGGCAGTCTCCACTCTGTTTAACGAGAGATTGGAAATTGCCGTTTTCGTGATAGTTTGTCTGCATTTGTAACTCGTTGGTCTTTACTTGTGGCGCTTAATCGCTGTTATAAATTCTCAAACCAGGAAGTTCAATAAGAGAAATACTAACACACGTCCACTAGAAACTATTAATTTCAGGGTATTGTGATAGTAGAGCATTACTTCTAAAGCTGATGTAATTCTGTGTGGTAGTTTTAGCTGTCCAAGCAAGATGAATAAACGCATTCGGCTTAAATGTGATTCATTTTCTCAAATAATCTCAGTTTACAAGTCAGTACATCTATGAGACCGTGGATTCGTCTTCCATATTAGTCAATGCGGCTGAATAGAAATCGGTATCTTTATGGTAGTTACTACTTCAATTTTAATAACTTTGTCAGTTTGAACCCTGATATATACTTTTCCGACTTTTCAGCATTACCATAGTGCGTGAGCACTGAACTACTTATATTATTGAATTAATACAACTATTTTAAATAACCAGTACAATTCTCTGAAAAGGAAATTTGCCGTTTTTTCCGAAATTATCGAGTTATAATTTAGTCCACAAAATTGAATGATTCTCAATTGAATACGCATCTCTGCTTATTTTCTATTTTTTAAGTAGCCTCACATTTTAATATAATATTATCCTTTCTGTTTGTGTATCTAGGTTACCAAGGTGATAGAAGATAACTTAGAGGACTACAATCATGTAAATATGCCGAAGATGGATTTGGTGCTGTTTATGGATGCCGTTAAACATATCTCTCGGATATCCCGTATACTTCGTCAGCCGTTGGGCAACGCATTGCTACTTGGCATGGGAGGATCTGGCAGGCAGAGTCTAACACGACTAGCTACTCACATGTAGGCCAAATCTACATTAATTTCACATAATTTGTCATCGTATTGGTAGGATTATTAAAATTCAATTCATTTAATCACGTTTTCGGGCTTAAAGTAAACACCAATCCCATTGTATTCAGCCAGTTGTCGAAAAACATGGCAAAACTACCGTTAGTCATACGTACTGACGCGTTTCGATCTGCCATGATAATCATCAGAGTATGACGGCAAAGTAACTAGCGAGCATTAAACCGATATATATATATATATATATATATATATATATATATATATATTTATGATATCCATGCCGTTTTAATTAACACAGTATTCTTATAATTAGGAAAACAACACATAAATAAAAAAGTGGATAAAGGCCATTTATTTCGTGAATACTAAACATCTCTTATACAATCATACATATTTATACATTTTGGGTTTTCAATTGATTATGCTATTGGTAACAAATCTGACTCGTTATTACTGTTGTTTCTTGTTTTGACTAGTTGGTGAGTGTGTATGCGTTTGTGTTTGTGTTGTGTATGCGTGTTTGTATGTAAAGGTCATTCTCGCAGTATTGCGAAGTGATGTCTGAGATCTTGTCATTATTGTTTTGGTATCTTGAGAGTTAGCCATTTGTGCACATTGTTCACTGTTACATGTACAAGTGCTATTTTTCCCAGTATAGTTGATCGTTTCACCCCGCTGCGCAAGATTGCTATTTTCGCTTGGTAACAACGCTAATGTTGATTGCAATGTTAAACGCTCACATTGTTTGGAGACTTCTGTCATCGTATGCGCCTCTGTTATTTCCACTTCACATTGTTGCCAATCCGATTGTACGTTTGTTGATTCTAGTAGAGGGCCTAATGGTTCTTGGCTGGATACTAATAGATTGTTGTTGAATTTTGTTATTCTTGGCCAGTCGATAAGGATATCATGTTGATGAAACTTCTACAATGACTTAACGAAAGACACCGCCCCACATGCATTCAATGGACAAGGACTGAAAGCTGAGATAGTAAGCGCACTAGAACAATACAAGAAGGAATTCAAAGGCAGCCAAATCATCACAAAACAGCACATAGACGAACTCAGAAAACTCCAATCAGACAAATCCATACGACTTGCCACACCCGACAAAGGATCAGGAATCGTTATACTTGAGGCCGACGCTTACAGGAAGGCCATGAACGATATAATAAATGATCAATCTAAATTTAAGCATGACATCAAACAGAAAGATGATTCAACGAACATCGAATCAAGAATTAATACAATTTTGAAAAAGATGGAAAAACATGTTCTAACATCGATGGCTGACTCCGAGATTAGATCAAAACTCACAGAAGACATCCAAAAAGCAAAACCAGTCGGAACAAACACCGCAAGATTGTACGGCAAACCAAAAACTCATAAAGCCGTGACAGCCTCAGGAGCTCCTTCGATGCGGCCCATTATGTCAATGATCAACGCTCCACAACATAAACCAGCCAAGTTTCTCTGCAAACTACTTGAACCAATACGGAGCATCATAAACGCTAACACCATCAAGGACTCCTTCGAACTAGCAAATGAATTGAAGGGGAAGAACATCCTACAGAATAAAATGGTCTCGCTTGACGTCTCATCCTTATTTACAAACATACCACTGGATAAGACAACGGAGATCTTGTGTGACCTCATCAAAAATGAGTTTTTTGACTTCCCTATAGACACCAATGACATCAAAGACCTCATATTAGCATGTACTAAAAACGTGCAATTTACTTTCGAAGGGATATACTACCGTCAGATCAATGGTGTAGCTATGGGAAGTTGCATCGCACCCCTCCTGGCAGATGTATACATGTATCACCTGGAAAAAACGAACCTAAAAGGTATAATTGACCAGTGCACACTCTACAAAAGGTATGTAGATGATATCTTGTTGTTCATCTCAGAGGAAGCAGACCCTTCCGAAATCCTCAAACAAGCAAATGGAGTCGATCCAGACATCAAATTCACTCTCGAGGTAGAGAAAGACGACAGTTTCCCATTCCTTGACATCAAACTCACTCGAGAAGCAAACGGAGATTTGACACTGGCCATACATAGAAAATCTACTTTCACCGGACAATACATTCATTACAACAGTAGTGTGCCAAAATCCCACAAAAGAAACTTAGTAAACAACCTAGCAAACAGAATCAGGAAGATCTGCTCTGAACACAAGATTGAGGAAGAACTGGGCTACCTGAGGAAAATTTTGCTAATGAACAACTACCCAGAGCGGTTCATTGATGTCAACATCAGACCACGGCAGATTCGTACTAGAGAGGATACCGGCAAGCAGGTTTTCCTGAACTTACCATTTAGAGGCGACATACCAGCCTCAATAATTGCACGGCGGCTGAATAGAATAACTAAGGACAACTTTCCCAGTGTTAAAGTTAATATGACATTCAGTACACAGAGAATCATGAGGTTGGATGCCAAAGATCAATTGCCAATTCTCTCCAAATCATTCATAGTCTACAAATTCTCATGTATGTGCGGTAGCACATATATCGGACGTACGAAGAAGCAATTGATAAGCAGAATCCAGCAACATTTGCCACAGAAATTGATTAACAAAGGCTTGCCACCGTCAGGAAAATCAGCTATTTCCGATCATATATTGGCAACGGGGCACCCTGTCAATTCGACCAATTTCACAATTTTACATAAAGCAAAATCCGAAAAATTATTATTTATCTACGAAGCACTTTACATAAAACAACAAGCACCTGACCTTAACATTCAAAAGTTTCATCAACATGATATCCTTATCGACTGGCCAAGAATAACAAAATTCAACAACAATCTACTAGTATCCAGCCAAGAACCATTAGGCCCTCTACTAGAATCAACAAACGTACAATCGGATTGGCAACAATGTGAAGTGGAAATAACAGAGGCGCATACGATGACAGAAGTCTCCAAACAATGTGAGCGTTTAACATTGCAATCAACATTAGCGTTGTTACCAAGCGAAAATAGCAATCTTGCGCAGCGGGGTGAAACGATCAACTATACTGAGAAAAATAGCACTTGTACATGTAACAGTGAACAATGTGCACAAATGGCTAACTCTCAAGATACCAAAACAATAATGACAAGATCTCAGACATCACTTCGCAATACTGCGAGAATGACCTTTACATACAAACACGCATACACAACACAAACACAAACGCATACACACTCACCAACTAGTCAAAACAAGAAACAACAGTAATAACGAGTCAGATTTGTTACCAATAGCATAATCAATTGAAAACCCAAAATGTATAAATATGTATGATTGTATAAGAGATGTTTAGTATTCACGAAATAAATGGCCTTTATCCACTTTGTTATTTATGTGTTGTTTTCCTAATTATAAGAATATATATATATATATATATATATATATATATATATATATATATATATATATATATATATATATGCAAAACAAGAATACAAAGCCATGCATTATAAACTCATGTGGTTAATCTATCACGCGTCCAATTTAAAATACTCTCGTTATTAATTTTTCTTAATATTTTATACTTGTCATAGTTTTTATACGCAGTTATTTATGTGAGTTTTGAAATAAGTGTCCTTAGAAAAGCACAAGAACAATTGGCATCTTTTAAATTATTGAACAAAAAGACTACGCCATTTTCGCGGTGCAAATCGAAATATCCCTACGCCATATTGAACTTTATTTTCTTTGGGAAAATTATATTGATGACAAATATTCACGAAATATATGAATACAGAATTTCAAGACCCAAAATCACGCTATAAATCTATTTTGCTACACAATTGGAATTACTTATTTCGATTAGTTTAGTTCGGGTTATTTTATGGTTGAATTTATTTCGTTAATGTCTACGCGTGAATATTTCTAATTGAAAGTTCTTGCAATAAAATTAAGATTTATTAAGGCTTTGGTAATAATCAATCTCGTATAATATGCAGGTTCTGAGAATAAACCAAAATTGAAAAAAATCTTTTCTGCAAAATAATTTTACTTCTTTCTTTAAATCAAGTTTGCGAGCTTGAAGTAAACACCAATCCCATTGTTTTTAACCAGTCGTCGAACAGCATAACAAAACAAGTATGTATTAGGTTTTGCGAACCTAGTAACAAATTAGTTCAGTTGTGACAAGAAGGATAAACAAAAGGCAGCATGAACGGAAAGTATAATCTCATGCACATTCGTTTCGTGCTTACTGTGATAACTGATATTGATGAAGGCCAGAGTGTATGGTTTAACTGGAGTAACAGGTGTTCGGAAATTGTTGTAATTCTCAATTTGGGTGAATTTTAGCATAAATTTATATCCATCAGGTTGGTATCATGTACCGACTCGGAAACCATAGTGTTAGTATCCGGTACTCATCGATTTCAGAAAAGGTATCAGTTACTAACAAAATAGTCATAGTGTTAGTATCCTTTACAGACTCGGTATATATATTATATAGTGTGAGTTAGCATTGGAATCGCATTGTCGTTGACTCTAGATGATGTTAGCTTCACTATTACAGGTTTACACATTCGTCTAGGAGATTATACCGTCCTATTATTCCACATTCTTCTACCAAATATATAGTGGTTAAAGGGCGTAATACCGGCTCCTACTGATGAGTCGCCAGTAAGCACGAAACGAATGTGCATGAGATTATACTTTCAGTTCATACTGCCTTTGGTCTACTTTTCTGGTCACAACTAGACTATTAATTTGTTACTAGAGTTCGCAATATATTAGTTCTTCGCAACAAACAGTATTTAACATAACAGAACTATAGCCGCAACGCACTGGCCTTTCGACCTTCATGATCATCATCAAATTGACGGAAAACTGACCTTGAGGATCAAGCCACATTGAGTATATATATATTCAATACGGTTTGATCCTCATCATTACCATCATTCTCAGATGATAAATCAGCTGCAATCAGCCTTTAACAAATTATTATGTTAATTCATTTATTTAGTTAAAAACAATGGGAGTGGTGTTTACTTCAAGCTCGCAAACTTGATTTAAAGAATTGTTACCACCACCCGCGCAATCAATTATTGTTTTATTGTATTGAAAATAATTTTACTGTTTTTTATTAACTATGAATGGTATCAAGAAAAACATATGAAAGAAAATAATGAATGCCTATTTTTGATTCACAATCTCACGCGGTCATTCTATTGCGCAACAGTAACTGAAATACTTTATTCGATTATTTCATTCGATAATATGTTATAATTCGAAAGGATTTCTTACTCATTAGCGGGCTTATGTTTTGAAATAAATTACCTCAATCGAAATGAAGACTTTGTAACTGTTTGCAAAATATTGATCACGATATCTGTGCAGGTTGCACGGAATAAACTAAAAATATATATGCCTTCCCCGAAATACACCATATTTTAATTTTTAAATTTTATATTATGAGAAAAAATATATAGATGCAATAACAATGCATAGTTTTAAGTTATACACTTTCTAGGCCAGTCAATCAATGGTCAGAGTTTCAAATACTTTATTAAATTATTTGTTATCTAGCCACATTATTCTTTAAAATGTTTTCCTACACATCTATGGCATATGTTTTGAAATGTAAATCAATATAAAAGCATGATATTGATTAATGCTTTGCAAATAATTAATCTCGAAAACTACGTAAAATTTACAGAAAAGAACAAAAAACGTTTAATTAAAAATAAATTGTATATTATGTTCAGATTTTTAATAGTATTTTATAGCATATTTTAATAGAGTGAATGCACAGTATTGAATTATACTTTCACGTGGTTAGTCTATATTATTCATATAGTTTCAAAACCATTAATCGATTATTTTGATTCAAAACATTTTCGTACACATCCACGCATGGCTTTAAATAAAAGGACTTACCAGAAACTACAGCTCAATTAACGTTGTACCGAAGGCACCTCTTTCAAAATGTAAAGTTCTTTTCAGTTCGCACCTCTTGATTATAATTAGAAAGCATATTGGAAAAAACAAGCATGCACATTTTTGGATTATATTCCGACGTGGTCAGTCTCATACTTATCAGAATAAGACAAACTGTACAATTTTATTAGTTTATGTTATACTTTTTTGATTAACTATCTTTTCGTACAAATTCACATCTGGATATTTCCGAAAAAGACCCTTAAGAAACTCGTGTTGCTGAATCCTTGCCAAATAATTCATTAATAAATCCATCAAAATTCCGAGAATGAATTTAAAATCATTCTCCTAAAATATACTTCCGGTTCTATTAGGAACTCTGGGTATTATGAAGAAAAAATATGTACGAAGTACAGGAATGATTTTTTTAAATTGAAAACAAACTCGATCAGTTTATCACCCAAGAGAAATTCAAACAATAATCAATGAATTGCGTTCTTGCCAGTTTATGCTTTAAAATGACTAATTACTCACCCACGAAAATGTTTTTCTAATAACAGACCTTACAAGAATATCACCATTATTTAACGCTTTACAAATTATTAAAGAAGAACATAACGCAAGGGAGATAGTATAAATTACAAATGTTAAAAATCGTCGAAAATAAAATTTCTCCTCAGTTGGGTGATCTCATTTATATGAAAAAATATTTCTGAAATAAAAGAACGCTTTTAGTCATAAAATAATGCTGTCAGCCAATTGCGCGTCAGAATAAGTAATACTCAATTTGAATTCTTTAAATCAAGTTTGCGAGCTTGAAGTAAACACCAATCCCATTGTATTTAACCAGTCGTCGAACAACATACAAAACTACCGCCAGGCGCAACGCACTGACGCGTTTCGACCTTCCATGATCATCATCAGAGTACGACGGCAAACTGACTATCGAGGATCAAACCGCATTGAATATATATGGAAATCAAATTTCGATATGCGGCTCTCACCACTAGCAGTCTTGCATACATTGAACTTGACTGGAAATGTCGGCTGCACAATTCCTATGCAGTCACGAACATTAACTGTTTGCAGCTTTCGCCACATATACATATATAGGCAATACAATTTAACAATAATTGATTGCGCGGGTGGTGGTAACAATTCTTTAAATCAAGTTTGCGAGCTTGAAGTAAACACCAATCCCATTGTATTTAACCAGTCGTCGAACAACATAACAAAACTACCGCCAGCCGCAACGCACTGACGCGTTTCGACCTTCCATGATCATCATCAGAGTACGACGGCAAACTGACTATCGAGGATCAAACCGCATTGAATATATATGGAAATCAAATTTAGATATGCGGCTCTCACCTCTAGCAGTCTCGCATACATTGAACTTGACTGGAAATGTCGGCTGCACAATTTCTATGCAGTCACGAACATTAACTGTTTGCAGCTTTCGCCACATATACATATATAGGCAATACAATTTAACAATAATTGATTGCGCGGGTGGTGGTAACAATTATTTAAATCAAGTTTGCGAGCTTGAAGTAATCACCAATCCCATTGTATTTAACCAGTCGTCGAACAACATAACAAAACTAACTTCAATCACACATCCTGACAAGTTTCGATCTTACATGATCATCATCAATGTACGAAGGCAAACTGTCCAGCAATATTTATGGAAAGCAAAATTTGTACGCTGACTGACGTTAGTTTTGCTAAGTAGTCAGACGAGTGGTTAAATGCAATGGGATGGTGTTTATTTCAAGCTCTCAAAACTTTGAAACGGAGCACCCAAAGTGTTTGACGAAATTAACTGTTCTGCACAAAGCTAAGAGCAAAAAAAGAATAATTATATGAAACTCTTTATATAAAACAAACAGCAATCGGTCTTAAAATTAAAAATTTTCACCATCAGCATATTTCAATCGACTGGCCATGAATCACGAAACTTAACAGCAATTTATTTGCAACTAAACAAGGCAGAACAACCATTCCACCACTCTCATGAAACATTCGATCAAATTAGCAACAATGTAAAAAAAGCAGCTGGACAAACAGAATCAATACTATTGTAAACAGAGGCAGAAACTGCAAAAAAACCCGATCAAAGCTGCTCCATTAAAGTTCAATATATGCGAAACTACTAGATATGAGATACGCATATCTAATTTCGCTTTCCATATATATATATATATATATATATATATATATATATATATACATATAGAATCGTGAGTCATTCTCTGATGATCATCATGGGAGTTCGAAAGGAGTCAGTAAGTGTGACTGATGGTGGTTTTGCTAAATTGTTCTACGACTGGTTAAATAAAATGTGATTAGTGCTTAATTTAATATCGCAAACTTGATTTAAAGAATTATTACCACCAACCGCATATATATATATATATATATATATATATATATAGATTTGCGTGTGTGTGTGGAAGAAACTGCAAAATGTTAATCTATGTGACTGCATAGAAATTTTGCAACCGACATTTACAGTCAAGTATAATGTGTGCGAGACATTCTATTAACTATGATAGTGATAAAAACTTTGCAATTGCCCGAGAATACCCAAAGGTTTAAACAAAAAAAATTCTGTTATGTGTAAAGAAGGAAATAAATATACAGGACAAAACAAGATTGCATATTTTTAAGATTCTTGCTAACGCGATCACTCTATCAAGGATCAGAAGCTGAAATAGTTTTAGTCAATTAAATGCATCCGATGTATTTCTTACTTTAAATTTATTTTATACTCACTTGCGCGCGTATAATTTAAAGTTTTGGGCCTCTCATTAAACCTAATAGCAATTAAAATTTTTCAAATTATTGATCAAGAAATGTACGGAAGTATTTTGGTTATTCTATAATTTAGTCATTTGTCTTAATATCACCACAAACTGAAACATAATTTAATGATATTATTTATCAGTCAGCAAATATAGCACCTGGAACAATATTAGTTGCCTTTCAATTTCATGCAGTTGGTGTAGAGCATGCAATTTTATTGCGTCATTATTTAGTGTATTGTGCTCAAAATTTCTTCAAAATTATTAATTTATTCAAGGTTGCTCTCTTGATATAAACTACAGTCCAATTATATACATATATTTGTCAGTATAAACAAATCTTTGCATAATGTAGAAAAAAAGTTTGTACAACCTTTTTGAATGTTGATTTTTATATACTTTCTAATTTCGCTATGGCCTTCTCTTCACAGTCTATGCCAATATTCGAAAATTAATAACACACCTTGCTTTGAAAGAGTGCTCATTACAATGTTGCACCGAAAGATATTATTTAAAACAAGTGTAAATTCAAATTTTACGTGAAGGAGTAAAACGATTAGAATAACATTTACAATCAAACACAACTTCTTCATAAAATCCGGATGATCTATCCAATTTAAGCGACTTCATCTGCAACAAGATTTATGCAAGCCGAAGAAGCATGTCCAGGCATTGAGCTTGAACTCTCTCCATTTTCACTTTTTCTATCTATTTTCGATTTTCAATTTATATATAATGAAATGTTCATTTTTATATACTTGAGAAGAAAATAAGAAGAAATCCATTCTGGTATCTGTTAAAATTTCATATATTTTTGCACATTCTGTAAGTTTCGGCTTCTAGTATACTCACTCCGGATCTTTTATTGGGTGTAACAAGTCGTATAGTTTTTTTCTGATTGTAATTTTATTATTGAGTCTATATATTTATTTGTAATCATTTGATTACTTCTGAAATTCTACCTCTATATTTCCTACTATTTTATCTTTTATTCATTGTCATTGAAAGCTTGTGAACGGTGCCATATGATGTGTTGTTATATTATTTTTTTTCCAGCCTGAATGCCAATAATATCGCTTTTGTTTGGGTTTCTTTTAAAGATGCGGAATATTTTTTCCTAAACAGAGTAATTCTGTCTGATTTTTTAATAAGATCGCATTTGAATACTTGTGAAAAATTGCATCAGGTTTAGTAGAAAATTTTGATTGAGGAGGTAATTTGTCCAGATCTCTTGTTAGGTCTTCAAATTTTTTTTTCAGCAGTTGTTATTTAAGCGTTTCTATTTTATCGTAAAGGCACCTGAATTTACTCTCAAAAAGCACATACATGAAATATCTGGAATAAACTCGACTGAAAAGCATAATTGACTAAAGTGTTATTTACAAAATGTACGTATGTTATCTATTATTGTTTAACTCAGATGCAGTAGACCCAACCGAAACCTTCAAACAAACCAGTGAAGACGATCCTGACATCAAATTAATTCTCGAGGTAAAGTAAAACAACACTTTTCCCGCCTTAGACATGCAACACACTCGTAAAAATATATTTGACTCCGGCAATACAAAGAAAATGTCCTTTCACTAAGCAATATATTCCTTATAACAGCAATGTGCAAAATCTCTCAAAATAAAGATAGTCAACTACCTAGCAAAGCGAATCAGAACGATCTAATATAAACACCAAATAGAGGAAGATCTAAGCTATTTGGAGAAAATTTTGATAATGAACAAATTCCCCGGGCGGTTTATAAATATCAACATGAGGCCACGTCCGATTCGTACTATAGAGGATACTGTTAAATAGGTTTTGCTAAGCTTACTAATTAGAGGCGAAATGCTGGCCCAAACAACTGCATGGCAATAAAATCGCAACACCAAGGAGATTTGAACCGTCCTATTTTTTTACATTCGCCTCCTAAAATACAGTGGGTAATGGGCGAAATACCGGCTCCTACTGATGTATTGCTAGTAAGCACGAAATCAATGTGCACGAGATGATACGTCCCATTCATGCTTTCTTAATTTCCTTTTGGTCATATTTAAACAAATGTGTTGATACGTGCGCAACCCCTAATACACAATTGCATATTTATTAGATTTCCATCAAGGAGAATATCTATAATGTAATATTAAGCATCACGATCAGCGCACAAGTAATCCCAAAGTTTGGTTCAACCAATGAATTGCCAAATCTCACCAAAATCTTTATGATCTAAAGACGCATACGGTGACAGAAGTTTCCAAACAATATGAGCGTTCAACACTGCAATCCACACTGGCGCTGTTACCATGTGCAAAATACGAATTTGCGCAACAAGGTGAAACGATCAACTACACTGGGAAAAATAGCACTCGTACATGTAACAGTGAACAATGCGCACAAATGGTTAATTCTCAAGCCATCAAAACAATAATGACCAGATCTCAGACATCACTTTGCAATACTGCGAGAATGACCTTTACATGCAAACACGCACACACAATAAACAAGAAACAGAAGTAAAAGCGAGTCAGATTTGTTACCACTAGCATAATCAATTTAAAACCCAAAATGTATAAAATATGTATGATTGTAAAGCGATGATTAGTATTCACGAAATAAATGGCCTTTATCCACTTTGTTATTAATGTGTTCTTTCTTCCTAATTAGAAATATATATATATATATATATATATATATATATATATATATATATATATGTATATATAGTTCACAAATGAAAAAGCAATCGATCCACAGTATTCAACAAAATTTACGACAGTTATTGATTTAATAAAATGCTTCGTGCCGTCAGGAATATCTGATATATCGTAGCAAATCTTTGAAACGGAGCACCCAGACTGTTTGACGAAATTATCTGTTCTGCACAAAGCTAAGAGCAAAAAAAGAATAATTGTATGAGACTCTTTATATAAAACAAACAGCAATCGGTCTTAAAATTAAAAATTTTCTCCATCAGCATATTTCAATCGACTGGCCATGAATCACGAAACTTAACAGAAATTTATTTGCAACTAAACAAGGAAGAACACCAATTCCACCACTCTCATGAAACATTCGATCAAATTAGCAACAATGTAAAAAAAGCAGCTGGACAAACAGAATCAATACTATTGTAAACAGAGGCAGAAACTGCAAAAAAACCCGATCAAAGCTGCTTTCCTCGAAATCTGGGAGCAAAAAGAAACTGAAAAAGGCAAACCGAAGAATAGCATATGGGGGGGGGAGCATTCGTATAAGTAATAGCCAGCAAAGCGAACTCTTGGTCAAAATTAATTCTAACAGTAGAGGAAGAACAAGATCTCAAACATCATTCTTTAATAAAATGCGAATGGTTCATAAACGCTCACTGACACACTCGCAAATTAACTCGATATATATATATATATATATATATATATATATATATATATATATATATATATAGTGTGTGTGTGTGTATAGCAGATCGTATAATCAATCCAGGACATAGAACAAGTAAGATAAATTGTTCCGTATTTCATAAACCAAAGTCAGAAAGACTTATGACAACATATGTGTACTTGCGCTTAAACAATAAGAGCCGGCTCTCAACATAAAATTGTTTTACCAACAAGATGTCCAATTCTACTGTCTCAAGATTATTAGGCCTAACATAATGTTGGTATTGAACGAATCATCACATAGTGTGTCTGGATCCGGGACAAACTCCGTACCAAGTCCTTTATTTATATTGTTATTAGTAAACGCATCATCATCTGCGCTGGAATACGTCTCCAATGGAAAAGTTTTTAGTGTTAAATTAGATGCGGCTTGTGGTGCGTTTACATATCCACGGGCACTCATCAGTCAAAGTTGTGGTAATGAAAAGTGAGTGTTAGGTGTTATGAGTAAACACAAAGCTAGCATAACAACAATTAATAATAGAAAAGGACCACTATCTTTATTTGCGGGTGAGCACAGTATAACCTATTGAAGGTAATTATAATTAGCAGTCATCTGTACCGAGTGCTACACAAAATGCAATCCTATGCAAGCTGCACACAGCAAAGTTAGAGAATAATTGCCGCAACGAGTGCGTAGTTGACAGAGCAATATAGGTGACAGCACCGCCATTTAATATACCAGGTGAAAGCGGATACTCCAATGAACAACCACAAAGAATATTTCTACAAGCACATACACATACACGAAAAAAATTTACCTATTAACACGCTATCACCCCTATGTCGCAATTTTAAATAAAAAATAAACCACTTTAACGAAACCATGACTTTCGCTTTATTCGATGCAATTCCCAATAGTAAAATTAATGTTTGTTAAACTTAGTTGATAAAACGAGAGTTTTCCACCAAAATACTCCTCACGGATAGGATAACCACTAAATATGAGCCAGTATATGACTTCAACTTGCGTTAGGTGTGCGGAACGTGTTGGACAATGCACAGAGCTACAGACTCCGGAGCAAATGCGCCTAGGTTAGTATCCTGGCCGCGGCAAATCTAAGGCAGTACTTAAGAAGTTCACAATAAGGCCGAATCCGATCTACTTAATGAAACGTCTTAGCTCGAAACTCAGCACGTCCGATTCGGAATCAGGTGCTCTAACCACTGAGCGACCCTGCCGCACACCACACACAATTTTCAGTTATATACTGATTAATGTAACTCATTTGGTCTTTTTTTATTTTAGGCTGAGGTCATATGGCATCCATTTAGACCCAAACTTCCAACTAACCATCCCCTATCTGTCATTATTGAACAGCCACCATACTACATGGGGAAGTGATAATAATTGAACATTTATATAATAAAACGAACATTGGTTGCGCGTGCTGAGTTCCCAATAGGAACGAAACCGGTCTACTTGATGAATTTAAAAGAAACATGTTGCGCGACAGGGAATAAATCATTTACCTGATTATCGGGTTGCGATCCGATTTGTTTGCAGCCGCTGTCTTCCTGATTTTTTCTCCAAAATTTTCGATTACCAGATACGGTTATCTTTTTCAATGGAAAGCTCAACATAATAAGTTGACGACCAATATGTCAACTTATTATGTTGAGCTTTCCATTGAAACAGATAACCGTATCTGGTAATCGAAAATTTTATGTATTGCGATGAATCCACGACACAATAACACGCAATCTATTCCCAAAATGACTTCATGTCGGACAAGTTAAAAGGGAGCAAATAGATGTTAGGCATCAATATGGCGACACCATTATGTGGTAAAGTAATTGCGCCTGACATTCTTCAAGGCGGTATCTAATGCGAGGACACCACGACAGACTAACACGCAATTTTTCCCCAAAATAATGTGGCTTTAATCTTGTTATGTCGGCCGAAGATTAGGTTAGATTCCTAAATGTTGAAAGCACATCAAGTTGGCGGTCGCGATAGACGAGATCTAGGCAAGTACATCTTTTTAAAAAAAATTGATAATTGGGTCATTTTTCTAAGGCAAATAGCATTGTGAACTAGCCGTATGCCAATTTATCCAAAAGTCGTGTTTCGCAGCACCAACGGAAATGTCGACTGCTATTTGCATGCAACTATATAGACTAGTGGATTGGAAAAAATTATCCTCCTAAGTACAGTTCAGGCTCTGTTAACAATATATTCGTTTTTGTATTGTACCAAAATTTTGTGTGAAAGCATACTTAAACGGACAGTTTTATGTTTCTAATAATTGTCTGCTGCTGGCACATGGTAGATTAATTTTGAATATTTTGGCACTTCTTGTTTAATCAAGTCACAGTTTAATTCTGCTGAAAATGAACACGAAGAGCAAAAGTCATCCGATTGGCTATTGAACTCGTAAATGTGATCATAATTAGCATTAATATGAAAAAGACTTTTTATCAATATTTACGTGTAGTTTTAAAAAAGCAAATTTACACACTCTGTTTGTCAACATTTGAAGCTAGTTTATTCATTTTGTAAATGTAATCAGCACATCTTACGACACGTTTGTCCTGAAAATCACTTATCGCTTGTCTTGTACATGTGTGCTATCAGCCAGTATTTAGTGTAAGGGTTCGTGTTTTAAGCAGAATCCACCGCAGTAAGACCGCCTCCAGACAGCATTTGTTTTATTCTTCTTGCATGGAAAAAATCACACTGGATTATGCACGGGCACCAATAGGTAAAACGCGTGAGAAATATACAGAAATGAAGCCTAATTCGATTGTTGCTGCATGTTGCAATAAATTAGAGACAATCAAATATAAAAAGCAAATAAACCACACAACCCGGCCACTGATGGGTTTCTATACGCGCAAATTATGCCGAAACCCGCTATTAACAACAATTATCATATTCAGCTTGGCATTTTTCTGCTGTTTTATGTTAGTTTTGAAGCATTCTGGAGTTTATCTGTTAGAAATAAATTTTCGTAGTGATCTTCTAGCACAAGTACAAAGAAAATTTAAAAATCAGAGATATGTGAAACCTTCCTTAGTGTGCAATGGTTCTGTAAGTGACTGTATCACCAAAGACAATGTCGTGTCACAGTTTATTTATCCGCATTTTGAGAATTACATCCAACCATCTCCAAGCGTTGAGAACCTGAATCAGCTATTTACGTCTATTTCACAGCGAATCGGCTATTATCTTCAACATCCCAAGTTCAACATGCGGTGGCCGCCAAACTCGCAGATCGATTTGCGAAAACTACTTATACTAAAACAAAATATTGATATAGATGAGCAACAATGGGAACTAGTTGATCCCAGCGAAATTATGGCCTACGATATGACTCTCAGGCCGAATGTTCTATTGGACAGCAATTGGACAAATACGCGCAAAAACAGAATAAATGGCCTGATGCGAATGTTAAGCGAATCAAAATTAAAAGAAATAATAGCAGCTTGGCAGAAAAACAGTGGTCGTTCTTTCAAAAACATGAATACGCAGGAGATTGTCACACGTCTCTATGCGTCAGTAACCGGTGACCATTCGCCAAATGTCCATCTGATGGATGTAGATGGAAATATATTAGAAATAGCACGACGTATTCAACTTGGACTTCCATCACCTGTGGTATGTTACTTTAGGCTTTTCTATAAATTTCTATTTAACAAACACTTTTGTTATAATATTATGTAAATTAAATGTCATATGTAATATAATATAACATGTTATTATCTTCAATGTAAGTGGGCAATAGGCCAAAATATCAGTTAAGTATTTCATTATATAAACCGTAGCATCATGGATACCAAATTTTCCACCCTTCAAATAAAGCATGCAATAAAACCTTCCGAAATTCAAAAATTAATATTCCGAATTTTTGCGGAATGAACTCAGCCGTTTCTATCGGCCTGTTGAGCAGCGGGCCGTAGTTTATTTTATGAGTAATGCTAGTATGTAAGTTGTCGTTAATACTGGGATAAGGCAGTCGTATAATATGTGAAGCCACGAGATCGGGCTCGCTGCGCAGATGTCCCTTAAATGTCTACGGGAAGTGACAGCATGAGAGCAAGCGTGCCAGAAATGAAGAAGACCTCTTGTTAATAAGTGAACTTTCGCCATTAATAGACACCCGGACAGATGGTGCTCGCCTGCCTTATTAGTCAGATCAACTGAGAGAAAGGAATCTCTAAATACGAACCATCCATCTGCAATATAAAAGCGCGGCCTAGTTTTGCTCAATTGCCCACAGCTAACAATAAAGATTTTAAAAAAATGTTATTTGCATTTGCATAAACACCTCGTGGTTAGTTGGAACTTAAGACCTAAAGAGATGCTACATAAGCTCCATTTAAAGAAAAGACTAACCAAGAATCGTTAGTCATTATATAACTAAATATTGTGCGTGGTGAGTGGCTCAGTGGTTAGAACACTAGATTACGGGCCCAGGTTCAATCCCTGTACGTGGCAAATTCTGGACAGTACGCGATGAGTCCTTAATGAGGGCGAAACCGGTCTATTCAATAAATTGCCTTCACCACAATATGCAATACATATATTATACTGACAATTGTATGTACATAATGAGTCAGGTGTTTATATCAAGATCGCAATCTTGATTATAGTAATTTTTATCACCACCCGCGCAAAAAATGTTCGTTTAATTATACAAATTTCCTTTGTAATTTAAATTGATAAATAGTTTTTGACTTGAAGTATAAATTCCTGATAAATCATGTGTATAATAAACAATTAAAAAAACTGCTCCCCGCTGCATTGTCTGGTGCACGGATTCAATAATTTTGCTTTACCTGATAAGCACTGCAGGCTAGATCAGCTAAAACATGTTACAGCAGACACACGAAATTTAATTTCTTCTTCGTTTGCTTCACATTCTTGTTCTTTTTGTCTCAGGAAAAATTTCAAATTGGGATAGTATAAATGAGGCGGCAAATTGATAGATTTATATAAATCAGATTTGCGATTTTGACATGAATACGCATCCTAGTAGGTAAGCAATTATCAGTTTAAACTAAGCATCGTATAGTGCAGAAATTTCAATTCATCTAATAGACGGATTTCGTCCTTATTGGGATATCTTCAAGTACTGTCCAGAATTTTTCACGGATAGTGCATGAAGAATTCCTAAAAAGGACGAAACTCGTCTACTTGATGTATCGCCTTTGCTATACCATACAATGCTTAGTTTCTACTGAAAAAATGTATACCTAATGGGAATAGTGTTTGTATCAAGCTTGAAACCTTGACTTAAATAATTGATATCACTGCCCACGCAATCATCGATCGTTTAATAAGTAGATAGAATTACTGAACTCTATTTCATATTATTAACTGTGGATAAAATTACAAATAATTCACCATTTATTACGCTTAGGTATGATTATGAAATAGGCGTATTAAATTTGCGAATTGAAAAACAAACTGGGTCTCATCTCGGCAACCATAGTTTTGGTAAGATGTAACTTTTCGGTAAGCATAGTATTGGTATCAGATATTGGCATAATAGTCGTAGTGTTGGTACCGTTTACAGTCTTGGTATTTATATATATATATATATATATATATATATATATATATATTATATCCATGCCCTTTTAATTAACACAGTATTCTTATAATTAGGAAAACAACACAAATAAAAAAGTGGATAAGGCCATTTATTTCGTGAATACTAATCATCTCTTATACAATCATACATATTTATACATTTTGGGTTGTCAATTGGTTATGTTATCGGCAGTAATAACGAGTCAGATTTGTCACCGATAACATAACCAATTGACAACCCAAAATGTATAAATATGTATGATTGTATAAGAGATGAATAGTATTCACGAAATAAATGGCCTTATCCACTTTGATTATATTGTTTGTTATACTAATTATACTATATATATATATATATATATATATATATATATATATATATATATATATATATATATAATATTGATTGGCTTTGAAGTTGCATTGTTGAAGACTTTATATTAAGTCAGCTTCACAACTTCCGGTTTACACATTCATGTAGGCGTTTGTACCATCCTATTTTCCCACATTCCGCGCCAAAATATATAGTGATGAAAGGGCGTCATACTGGATGCTACTGGTGAGTCGCCAGTAGGCACTAAACGAATGTGCATGAGATTACATGTTCAATTCATGCTGTCTTTTGTTTATCCTTCTGGTCATTTTTGAACTAATTTGATACTAGTTGCGCAACACATAGTGCAAAATTACAATTAAAAATAGATCTGTCTCGAGCAAGACTACACAATTTGCTCGATTGTTTGTTTGTAAAATAAGGTACTGAGTATTGCTACAGGTCCCAAGAAGGTGCTGGAAATGAAGTACCGAAGTTGATCAGAAATTAGTATAATCCCACATATCCATTCGTTATTACATAATGCATGGTAGCCGTTGGAGTAACGGAACCAGTCAGCACACGGCCAACACAGAGGCTGCCACATCGTGTACTTGGAAATAAGGATTAATCTGATTAGTGCAAAACTACTAATTTAAATCACAAAACCAAGAAGGAATGCCGTTTATATATTTAATTTGATGATTACACTACGCCTTATATTATCATTCACAAGATCTACTTAAACTTGTTTTCGTGAACAGAAATAAAGTTATGATCAAATTTAATTAATTTATTTGACATATTACAGAGTAGAATATCAGAAGCAAGTCCAAATAGGATAAAGATTTCCAAAATAAAACAAAAAGACAATGAAAATTTTAAATTACAATTTACGAGAAGTTTAAATAAAAATATTTTTAGTTGTTAATAAATAACAATATTATGAACTTCATCACATTTAATGAGGATGCTTGTTGTATATATATGCTTAAAATAAACGATACGCATCTTACCCGATACGAGTTTAAAAAACACGTTTATAATATAGTAGCAGCAACTTTGCTTCATTTTATCAACTGATTTGCTGGAGATATAAAACAAAATTGTTTTTTTTAAATAAATAAAACATTCAACAGAAATAAAAAATAAAGCTAAGCTCAAATTTTCCTGCAAGAAGAAACCCAGTAAAGCAGCGTGTTGCATGAGGAATTTATAGCCCCATTTCAATGCTAGCTCACGAATAAATTGGTTTCTCTTCAACAGTTCTTGACAACTTCGATATATTTAATCGCTTCAAAATAAGAAAGCGTATTAAGACATCTTATCATAGTTGAAATAAAAAAGTGCTTTTTTGGATTCGAAATTTCACAGAAAAATACACGTTAAGCTATGGACTTACGTATAACACAAATGTTATCTTGAACAAAGGAAAATATTTTGTGATCCGGAAAGCTTAAATTCCATATTCTATTTCATTTGTCTACATATGATTGTCGACAAGGAAAATTCCAATTTTAGTTAATGATAGATGCAAATTGCAGTGAAATTTTTTCGTTCAAAATCAGAAGGAGATGTTTGTTGCTGGAGGAAATAAAAATAAATTCAGTTGCTTAATAAGTTAACGCAAATATAGAACACAATCTTTACCACTTCAAATTTGTATTGTTAGTGAATATACTCCAGTTTAAAATCAACATAACTTACAATCAAATCTGGTTTTAGCATATCACTTAGTTCATATGTATCTATGAAATATGGTAGGTAACAATGAATGAGAAGAATGTAACGCGCACAATCGAACCACCATCAATCTGGAGAATAAATACTCAATTTCGTATTACACAGTGTCTCAATTAGATTAAAATGGTAATAAGCGTAGAAATACTTCGCTGTCAATGCTTCATTACGGAATCCATATCTGCACAAAGTGGCATCAGTTCTACGTTTGTGCAACACGTCAAAGAAAACTAGAATATCATCCACTTTGTTTCCAATTATGAATCTTGCATCGAATTGCGATCATTTAAGCAGTGTAACGACATGCACAAGTCTACCACGAACCACGACGTTATAGTCAACATAATTATTGTATAGTTTCACATAACATAATATTTAACATTTTTTCAATCCAACATGCATATAAACCTGTTGGCTATGATAGGAGCCAAAGCCAAATCCATTTACAGGCCATTTTACCTGTTTAAATAACCAATAGAAATCAATTGAATATCTGAGCAACATAAATACAGTAATTTTTACAACTGTGCTTCACAAAGTTTGAAATTTCAGGAATCATCCATGATTTTATGACCTAAACATCAAAAGGATTCATCTGGATGAAACATTAGCAAATAATGTCCCAAATTCAACCGATCGCATCCAATATTTTTAATATTCAATATATCTTCCTTTTCACCAGATTCAATGAAATCTATTAGACTGTTCACATATAGGTGAATTTTATCGCTTCACTAGGACAGCCAAAAATTTGGCCAATTAATACCTTAGTACATTTACAAGTGAAATAATTATCCTCATTGGTGCACCATATAAGTCCGTCATAGGTAAAGCAACAATCGTTGTGCTTTTATTCTAACTGGCCAACATTTTTGCTAACAATAATTCATGGCGCCGTTGATGGTAATAATTCCTTAAATCAAGTTTGCGAGCTTGAAGTAAATACCAATCCCATTGCATTTAACCAGTCGTCGAACAACATAGCAAAACAAAGATCCGATTGATCACAATTTCCAATTTTGTTTTGTCTTTGATCGGATTGAGTTTTTATTCGTCCCAATGGAAATGCGGTTCTATCACATCTTTGGGACGAATACAAACTCAACCCGATCAAAGACAAAACAAAATTGGAAATTGTGATCAATCGGATCTTTGTGAAACTGTCCATGCAAAGCTACTAACCGCGTACGCAAAACGCGGCATTGGAAAATATGAAGCTGGCACTCCCAAAACTCTTTTTTTTTAAATAGCAAAACCACCGCCAATCGCACGTACTGACGCGTTTCGACCTTCCATGATCATCAACAGAGTACGCCGTTAAACTGACTATCGAGGATAAAACCGCATTTATTATAAATGAAAATAAAAGGTATATATGCGGCTTTCACCTCTAGCAGTCTCGCAAACATTGAACATGACTGCAAATGTCGGATGCACAATTTCTATGCAGTCACGAACAGTAATTGTGTGTGATCCATCCATTTTCTATCGATCGAAACGACACCCTCTGGTATTCTATCGCATCACCCTTACGCCAATTTAAAATTGTGGACCAAAACTATTGCAATTCCCCTGAGACACGTACTTAACATGATCAATGACGACCAAACCGGACTATTTGCCTGGTGAAAGAGTAGCATGATTATGTGTGCTTTACTTAACTGAGGTTTAGTTGACTTGTGACTAATTTTGAAAGTGATGGCAAACGTTGACAATACCGACTTTATACCATCGTTCGCTTTAAAGAAATTCTGCTAATTGAATATTTATTAAAACTCTGCTTTAGATTAATGTATATTCTTATTTTGCAAAATCGGAAACGTTTCTTGCATACCTGATAAACCTTCTTTTTATGAAGTCTGTTTCTTCTGCGATAAGCTTGTAAATAACTTGTTCGCGTCAGACAATTTTTTATGAAGTGAATGCTTCACACTTCAATAGTTGGTTGTCTAATTTTATGAACCAAACCATAACAATAGTTTGAAGACTTAAATTTTACAAAAAGTCAAAATTTATTGAAAACCACATCTGCGCTTGGATGTGATATGGCCTTGACTCACATTATTCTGCACTGAGATGTGCCAAGTGATCAATATATTTCTTTCTAATGTTACGTGGGAAATGTAGAGGTTTTCAACACCGTCTGTGAAGAACGCCAAATTCTAATGCGCTTGCTAATTTTAATTTTACTTTCACAACTTTATTATATATTTAAAGTATGCTTTTAAGATAGTTTTTCTTTAAATACACAAGAAACTTATAAATGCTCTTAAAAAAGTGTTCGGTTGCGCATTCACTCTATTGCATTGACTGATATAATGAAGAAATAAAGCATAAATTGATTTTCTTTAGATAGAAATTAAAGCCCACATAAAAATATATAACAATTCATGTTAGATGCAAATGTTCAAAAAGGATAAACGTAACTAACCATCGTACTCCATATGGCTTTTCAAGCACCATTGAAACGCGAGTGAACTATTAATTTTTCTAACTTTAACAGTTCCGGACTTTTTCGATTTATAAAATTATCTTCATATAGGTAAGTATACTTACACACCTAGCCTTTATTTGAATTAAAAAGTGCTTTCTAGCATGTTGTTATTGTCACAGGACAAAACATATTTAAATTTGGACAGACGTGCGACAGTTTTTTTATGTGCTCCGACAAGTGTGAATTCAATCTTGTTCTTCATCTACATATGTATAATTGCTCTGGGAATTAATTCTAGTTATATGTATTGCTTGTTTGATTACGTATTGTGAAAGTAAGCTGCCGTTATGTCGTGATAAATCTTTTTTATTTAATTGTTATGGTCATGCAGAAGAACTGATTAAAAAGTGCAATGAATGGTATTCGAATTTTAGATTTTAATTACTTACAAAGAATATGACAATCTAGTTATTTTCTATGTGCTGCAGAAACTAATAACTGACTCGGACTACGCAATATTTAAATTTCAACATCAAATGCACTAGGTAAATAACAATTGCAATTTTAAAGATATTCTGTATTAGAAAATTACGTATTTTTTGTCCAACTGTTTGAATAAGGTGGATGGCGTGCACTATACCCTTATCATTATTGGGTTAATCACTGCTTTTCATAGATAAGTATATACCTTATGATATAATGAAACGCGCTGTGATTTTTTTACTGCTAATAAGAAACCAGAGTACATCAATTTTTCATAAAAAGATGAAGAGTAAATACAAAGTCCAATTGATAGACTGCATTAAGCGTTTACGTTTACAATTTAACATTTGATATATTATAGATGAACGCCGACACCTAACGTACCCTACATTGTGAGAAAGACTGGCTTCCGCAGCAATCAGCATTTGGAAGTCATCTTGTGTTAGTAAGTGTTTCCATGTGGTTATGCAGACCCTATGGAATACGGTACGTAGTTACCTTTCTTCTTTCGGAACAGTCAGGAGTGATATATTTTTGGGTACTTTTTTCAATGGAAATGTAAAGGCTCTGAAAAATTCGCCGACAGAAAACTGTTTTATTTAAACAAATTCATTTTTTTTTGTTTCTCCAGTAAATTAGTCGATTAGATGGAGGAAAGACGCCGCTGCAAAGTTTTTAACGGTTTTTTATATCCGGTTATAAATTATTCGTGTGTTTGAAGTAAAAAATACTAAGATTATCATTAAAGGAGCAGTGAAATAGTTAAACAATGGTGATTGTAATGTTAAGAACACCAAAATAAACTTATTAATGCGCAGTAATAGAACAAATTAAATAGGTTTAATTGAATTTGTGGCAAAAATATTCTACAAATTAAAAAAAAGATTGTGAATATATAAATAAAGTAGAAAATAAGACAAGATATTAAAAATTTACCAACTGTTCAATGGATTTCGTGTGATTAAAGACGTTTTCTTTATTACTGTTTCCAGAAATCGTTACCTAAACTTAGTTATTACGTATTGTAAATTAAGAAATTTCAATCGAGATTACATTTATTTTAGTTTCACTTAGATTTCACCTCGGTCATCTTCCTAAATATCTTTTGAAAGTTGTTGTTCTTGGTTGCGCAATGGGATCAAAAAATTTAACCTATCCACGATTTGCTTTGGTGGGTGGTCGATTTGCACTCTCGGATCAGAAATTATCTTATTGATCCTAATTTCCAAGTACACGGCGTCGTGGTTACCGGGCGCTGATTCGTTTCCTCATCCCCCAGGCTTACAGAGCATTCTAACTGACAACTAGAAATGAAGTTTTATCTAATTTTGGTTTTATGACGTTCTGATGCCTCATTTTTAGTACCATTTTTTAGAATTCGAATAGCACTCAGGTCACTGCCCACACGATCAAATTTAAGCAAAATTGGATTTCTTAACTAATCTTGTTGAAATAATGCCTTCAAAATGTGCTTTTTCTATTCCTCCATCCCAGTTGATATTATAGGCGTTTTGCAATGAGTTATCCTTGATTTTTTAATGTGTACAAACTTACAGGCTGCTTTAATTCCTTTTTTTCTAATTTTGAACGTGTACATGCTTTCTCTCACATACACTTGATTGGAGTACCATTGAAGAATTGTATTACCGAAGCTTTCTAATGGCACAATCCTTCAACTTTATTAACACAGAGACTGCCTATTACACATATCTGTTTTAAATGGACTAAAAATTAATAGTTTATTTCACATAAAGGTTGAGATATTTATATAAACAACTGACTCTTTATGCACATACATTTGTCAGTATAAACTAAGCATTGGAAAGGCAATAAAGGAAATTCATCCAGTAGACAGAATTCGTGCTTATTGGAAACTCGTCACGTACTGACAGAATTTTCCGCGAATAGAGCTCGAACCTGTTTTTAAATACTTTAGTTCCATTCGCAACCCGGAATCTGGTATAACCATTAACATCTAATTAACTTAAATTTCCTGCTGTTTCATAATATTAGTGCTCCGAATGAAATCGTTGCATTGCCTAATTCGGAATCTGTGTTTAAGTTTTAACTCCGATTCTTAAATGAATAAACTTTTATCTTATAATTACTTTTATTTTTTATGATTTAGAATTCGATTTCACATTCTAAATTGATGGTTAGAATTACGATTAAAATGATTCCTCAATTTATAATCGTGCTGTACATGTCTTGTTCATAAATGTTAACATAGGTGTCCTAGTTCAACGACTTTGTCAGTTTATTATTACTAGGTTTCTATAACACGAACATATCATCCTAACATATAGAACCAATTGATGTTTTCTCTTTGGAGAAGGTTTTCCACAAATTGTAATAATGAAAACTGTTGACCAATAATATGGTCGTAAATCTGTTTTTTCACTTCATTACAGAACATGAAATAATGAGACAATATACATAGGCTAACTAATTACATCATTAGACCTGTACTCATTATGCAACAGAAAGTTAATTGAAAATCTATGCAATCGATCCGAATTCTGTTTGCCTGGTATATTTCTATACATTGAAACTAAACTCAAGCTTACCAATCTATCAATATCTTCAAGTTATGAATTGGTATTGTTTTTAATATCGTCATATGTATTTTGTTATGTGGACGGAACAGGTATTTGTTCAGGTAATTCTATAAAAAACAAATTTAGAGATCTTATAGATTAAGAAAAACCAAATGTTCTGTAGAAATTTAATCAGATTTTCATTTTTTATGTTATCTTACTTGGCTTCAAACCAGTGGTTCAAATTTATCTCGTTGTAAATTAAATCATCACGCACGAAGTTCAAGTTAGCATTATTAAACTTTAAAAATTTGAACATGTCTTTTCGCATGATAAATAATCAGTGTGGCTTTAGTTATTTTAATATAAACTTCTTGTTGTGAAATTGTTTATAGATCTTTTCTTTCTAATCAAATTTGTTCAGAAAAACTGATTTTACAAGTGGTGATAATTGTTCTTTGAATCAAAACTGAAAACTGGAGTTAAATGTCTGTATCAATTTATTAACTCAGTCTCACAGCATAGAAAATTTATCATTCGAAATTACTGCATATTCAAAAAAATAAATTGGTCATCATTAAACCTAGATTGAAAATCGGAACACGAGGATCAAAAAGCTTTGCATTTAAAAATTTTGAATAATCATAAATGCGGATTTTCCTCCATTTTAAAGATATTGCTCATTTTGAATCTAACTAGAATTGTCGGCTGTGCAAGCTTTTTGCTGTCATGAATGTTTCGTTTATTATATTTCGGTCCCCGGGTACTTTTGAAAAAAAAATTTCTTTGACTACGTTTGTAATAATATTAATTAATTCAATCAAATTTGTGAAATTGATATATACTTAAATATCACATATATAATTCCTTTGTCAGTTACACGTCCTGACGCGTTTAGACATTGAATATTCATAATCAAAGAACTTTGACAAAATGGTTTGTTCACGATTAAATTCAAATTGGGCTACCGACGTCTAAATCAATTACAATATACGCAATACTTTCATGGGTAAGAACAGCATATCTGTTTTATCCTAGATAGTCAACATTTCAGCCTGCTCATGGGATGTTCTTGGTAGGTCGAGATGCTTCATAATATACGTATGAATGTTATTTTCTCCAGTTGTGCGACTGTTTAAATAAAATGCAATTGGCGTCTATAATTAGTCCCAAACTTGGTCAAAATATTTGTTATCAGCTTCAGAGCCATTATGATGACAATGATGCCGTGACTGCATCAAAACACTAGAGTTGTCATACAGATAGTTATATTGTGATGAAAGCCACGTGTCTGATTTTACATATCTCATATATCTACATTGCGGTCGAGTCCTCGTTGGTCATTTTGCCGTTGTGCTCTGATGAAGAACGTGGAATTTCAAAGAGTGTCATCTTGTCGTTGTCCGTAAGTAATTATACCATATTAAAATCTTACTTCAAGATTTATTTGAATGAGTTTTGACATGTTGGAAATGCCGTAATTAGTCCGCAGCTAAAAAAATCTAAATGAGTCACACATAAAAAGAATGGATAATGGCAACAGTGTTGTTAACAAATAAGCGCTCATATTTTTCAAAAACAAATATTGTAAAATTTTATGATTATGCGGTACGATTTTGCTAAAATGTACAAATTTATTTACATTGATTTTAATACCAGCCACCAATAAACGACCCAGATTTACTGCTGCTTCAAGTTCCATCCAATGTTTGCTCAGCACAGAAGTTCCTGCAATTTTTTAATAACGAGGACATAAAACGTCAATTTAAACCAGAATATTTTGAAATGCCAGATGCTAAAAGACCGTACCAAAATGAATTGGTTGACTATGAATATGATCTGATTGTTATAGTGAAATCGACCATCTCAAACTTTAAAGACAGAAACCGATTACGACGAGCATTCGCTATGGAATTTGGAAATCAGGTATTTCATCAATATTTAAAATTAAAAAAATAAATATATTTATGTATTCCACATTAAAAATCAATGTTCGAATAATAATTTGCAAAGGAGGAGATTCATCAGTTTCAGTTGAATATATAACATGTTTAATTAATACATGCGTATAAAAATTGGTCATTTAATTAAAGTTTGCGGGATTTATATTAACAGAAATATTTTTTCCTATTTTTTAACTGCGCAATACAATACAACCACGGTTAAAAATATAACATACATTTGCATCTATAATTTGATTTCTTTTCCCCTGTGCATGAAAAGCATGTTTGGCAGTAATTAAACAGTAAATTATCCATGTTGTGTTTTATAACAAATTTCGGCACTCAACCGTCCAGAATTCTAATAATGTGTATACAATAGCCAACGTCTTAGACTGAACTACACACTAGGACTTTAGCCTCATTCGGCCAATACCAAATTCCAATCTGTCACTAATCATTGTGCTGCAGTTGCTCAGCCAAGTTGTGAATTTCAACATATTGCCCCGTTTCCGGCGCCAATAAGTCATTTAAAACGAAATTACGTTCGTCAACAAGCTCTGGCAATTATTTGCAATCAATATCCAAAATTTGTTATGGTTTAACAATCCTTCCAATAACATACTTCATGCAAGCGATTAGCATTGCCAAACCAATGTTAAATCCCTTTTGGGCTTTCGACTGAACAACTTCTAGGCCGTTATGTAACAATTTTTCGCGCATTTTTTCATTTTAAACAAACTTACTTTTTTTATGTTTATAAATAAAATTATAAACTCCATGTTTAACTAGAAATATGCTGACATCTCATCTTTAAATAAATGAACCATTTATGTGCATTTAGTCAAGAAATTTGAGTGAGTTCGATTGTGCAGTCACAGATCTACATGTCTATTCTAGCAATACTAGAGTCTAGTCCGAATTGTGTCGTTAATGGTGCAAAATGAAAGCAAACTCACTATATTTTGTGTACATCAAAGCCGTGAAGGTTAACAATAAAATAATTTCAGTAATGGGGAAAGTCTACCGAAATCAAGAATGTTGACCATTCTTACTAACTGCTACTCGGGTCTCGATCGACGTCGGCATTTCATAAAATCACCTAATTAAACGTATAATACTTTTAATTTATAGGCTACCGTGAACAAGCAGATAAATCTTTGTGTGTTACAGATTTCCTATCTAATGATAACATAGTGTATAGAACCAGAATGATATGCTTAAATAAGTATTAAAATGTGTATTCTCATAGGCGCCCGCGCTGCGTATTTTCAAGTGATCTAGAAAGGCAATCTGTGCCATGCCCAAATTTTGCGCAGTACACTTCCAGGCTTACACTTCAAAAGGACTTTAATTTATCTTCATAACCATTTTGTTTCGTCAACATATATTTATTTATATACATACTATATATATTTATATATATATATATATATATATATATATATATATATATATATATATATATATATATATATAGACATTGTAAGCAAATTCATTCATTTGCAAAAATCCCTCTTAGCTATGTCTGTCTTGATTTTACACAATCTAAACTGCTTCTTTTTCGTAACTCATTGTGACGTGTTATTGCTTTCATTTGGAATGTATCCACAGTTATTGGGTTGGCATATTTTGAGACGCGACTGTTACTTTTGAAGGCCTGCTCGTTATGTTTCTGTTCCAGTCGAATTTGACTTCATCTTGAACTTATTTTTCACGTTAAAGCAGGGGCTAAGCTTATTAATTGCGACAGCTTCAAGTGACAGAAGTATTGTTTCCGATTTTGCCTTGTATACAGCGGAAAACATTATACTCCTGGTACCGTGACCCGTGAGTATTACACATTCAAATATTACTAAACCTCTTTTTTGATCTGCCGATGTTCTGAGCGTTGCAGTCACATTGAAATTTGTGTACAGATAATAAATGGTGTTGACGTCAGAGACACTGTCTCCTTCATTTGTTCACATAAATTTTATTGTGTTGAACACTAATCTCATATGTATTGCTGGCAGTTGAGCTTTAGACGCTCGAATTAATTTTCCTTTGAAAATCTCAACTGGAAGAACACCTCCAAAGTGTACACTTAGCGTTATCCTGTGAAGAATTTTGTATTCCTCCAAAACGGTCGCCATTCCATTAATTTGACTTGATTTATATTCGATAAATTTGTCTCGATAACCATTATTTCTTAATGTTTCGCGAAGCAGATTTAGCTATTATTCAACGTTATTCGGTGCATCAATCCTGCGTATTCGTGTGTCCAAATTGATTATGATTTTTCCTTTTATTCGCCCTTGATACATTACTGGAATAATGGATGTACTACCCAGTTCAACATTTTTTCTAGTGGAACAACTGGAGTAGAACTATTTATAAATGGATATCTATTATTTATAGATTTAGAAATAAAGATAGATGAAGAAGATGCAAACTCAAGGTCCTTTCACAAGAAAAAACTTTGGACTTGGTAGTATATCTATTATTCCATTAGTGTACCAAGTACGTACAAAACAAACCTCATAATCGATTTGTGCACACGAATACGTAGGATTTGTTCAACTAAGAACATCGAATTGAAACAAAAACTTGCTTTGCAAAGCGTTGAGAAATTATAGCTATCCCGACTAGTTAATCGAATATAATTTTAGGCAAAACAAAAAAGATCGAAACCAGTTTGGAGGAAAATAAAATACCTCACAGATTAACGCTAAGTGTTATCTTTGGTGATGAACTTCCAGCTAAAATTTTCAAAAGAAAATAATTAGAGCAACTAAAGTTCAGTTCCCGTCAATGCATGAAAGAGTGGTGTTCAACACAGCAAAACATAGGTGAAATAATGAAAAAGGCAGCCTCTCTGTGACGTCAAGACAATAATCCGCATTAAGATTTTAATGTAACTGCAAGGCTCAGTACATAGGTAGATCAGAAATGAGGCTCAAAACTAGAATATATCAGTATCTTCCACAAAAAATATTAAAACTTTGTGTAACTCCTGCACAAAACTTCGCAATTTGTGAACATGTGCTACTTACAGGACATATTGCTATTAGTAATAATTTTTCACATTTATACAAGACGAATTTTGGAAAAAAACTCTCATTTAATAAGATTAAAGCTTGCTTAAATGTGAAAGAAACTTATTTTAAAAAGACAAATTGTATTAGAGCAGAAACATAACGGACAGGCGTACAAAGGAAACAGACGTGCATCAAAATGCGACACACCCAGTAGTTTCGGACACATTCAAATTGAAAGCGATGACACTTGGAATTGCGAAAAAAGCAGTCCACATTGCGTAAAATCAAGACAGACATCTAAGAGGGATTACGACAAATGTAGATTTATGATTGGATGATCGAACATATTAACAAATCTAGAATAATGACTGTAGATACTGGTTGAAAAAAGATTTCTTTATAAATGTTATCCCATGGATTACATCTATTTTACTCATATATATATATATATATATATATATATATATATATATATATAATCGTTATAAATTTTTTTAATCATTTTCTTAAATTCGAGCAAATTCCATGATCAAAGACACTATTTTATAAGAAGTTTACAAATGGCAGTAGTACTATTATTTTATGAATAAGGAATAAACCAATCACTCTTCATGGTGCATTTTAAAACTGTTAACAGTCTTTTAATCGAATAAATCACTTTTGGATTTTCGTGGTGTTCGTTATGTCCTCATTGCCTTCAGTATTTATAGCTAAAAAATGTAATTAATTTCTTTATAATGCTTATATTTAGCCTATTCTGCAAATGGGGAATTAATATTACATTCTGTAACTAAATAATAAATTATTTTAAGAGGTTATAAGGAAGCTAAAATTCTAATTATTAATTATTAATATTGAATAGCTACCAATCATTAAATCCTATTTTGATCTTGAGACATAAATTAAAATCATTTAGGATTAATTTTTGCCTTTTGCTCCAGCTTCCTTCTTTATCAGATGTGAACCGCATGGAAATTGTGAAAGATGACCTTATATATATAAATAAATAAATAAATAAATAAATAAATAAATAAATAAATATATATATATATATATATTAAAGTACACAAATTATAACTTTAAAATGGGTAAGCATGATCGTTGTCTATCGTTAAATATCTGACTTAAATCGTGTCAAGACAGCACTATATGCATTTGATATACAACTTGAAAAAAATTCTCTCTGACTTTTAATAGCAGCGCTAAACTTGGTTAAATTTCCTATGCACATAATGGTTACACTTACTTTCAGAAAAGAGACAATTAAAAGCAATTGAATATTTTTCAATTTCTACATGTACCGGTCTTTCATAATACAAAACCCTGGGGCAAAAATTTGACATTAAATATTAATCAGTTTTAGAAAATCATCAGAGAATTGAAATTACTTCATGTAACATATTGTAAATGTTATTGAAACATATATTTTTATTTGAATTACTTTAATCTGGTTAGAAGTATGCATATTTTGTACTTAAAATATGGATATTGTAAAAGTTAATGTACCTTGATTAGTTAAATAAAACAATAAAACGTGTTAAGTGTAGAGGCTCCAAACATATTAGTAACTGAGAACTCCATAGATGCCAAGCAATTGTCAAACTTACATTGCCAATTTGAATCAAAGCTAGAATTCTCATTCACATCTATTAACTTCATGCCTGCTATATCTTGAGCTAATTTGCTTGTGTCTTCAAACTTGAGATTAGCTTCCATGCTGATAGTACTTAATTATTAATTCGATAACTTAGTGTTATGCAAACGGAATGTGGACTTCTTATGTAGCAAAACACCCGATCAAATAAACTGGAAAGAAATAAGACGTGAAAAGCAGAATTATTAAATTACCTGTTCCAGAACGTCCCCAATATGCCCGATTCAAAAGACAAAATAATAGCAGGAATATATTGTGCAAATCGAGTGATTATAAACGTAATTGGAGAAAAGAAACAAATGCAGCTTGCTGAGGAACGTCAGGCCAGTCACGTACAGATAACCGAAACCGAAATTACGCACAATTCATAAGTATATATACTATCAAGTATTTAAACAAGGAATGTTATAGAAAATAAACGAATAATTTCTTTTTAAATTAAAATTGGTTTCAATAAGCCAAGGTGGTTTAAATTTATCAATAAATGTCACTTTAATGTTGTCGAAGGATATATCTCCTCTACATTAAGGCCACAAAAAGTGTCCTTCGATTGTCTCCATGTATGTGCAGCATTTTATGAAGGCCATGTAGAGTGCAGCTGCTGCAGATTATGTCAAATGTCCGCATATTACATGTTATGGCATCTAATTTACAGTATGTGCCTACATGTTTAGGTTGCTCTGCGTGGATAGAAGAAATGTTGTCGGAAATCGAAGATTTGCTGCAGTCGAAGTTAGTTGATCTTCATGGAACCTTGGTGCACACAGTGAAGGGATGAAGGGCTCTTTCATTTACCTTAATGCTGATGTTTCTATACGCGGCTAAACCTCCAAAGAAGTGCGAACCAAATGCAACTAGTTTAGAGTGGAACTTTTCAGCAACAAACAGAAATGAATTGAACAATTCTCACAAGTTAACTACTGTCTGTTGCGAAAAACTAATATATATGCAAATATGTATTAGGTGTTGCAAACCTAGTAACAAATTAGTTCAGTTGTGACCAGAAGGCAGCATGAACGGAAAGTATAATCTCATGCACATTCGTTTCGTGCTTACTGGCATCTCATCAGTAAGAGCCGGTATGACGCCCTTTAACCACTATATATTTGGTTCAAGAATATGGAATAATAGGACGGTACAATCTCCTAGATGAATGTGTAAACCTGCAATAGTGAAGCTAACATCATATAAGGTCTACGACAATGCAACTTCAACGCTAACTCACACTATATAATATATATACCGAGTCTGTAAAGGATACTAACACTATGGCTATTGTGTTAGTAACCGATACCAACATTATTGTACCGAAAAGTTACATGGTACTAACACTATGGTTTCCGAGTCGGTACATGATACCAACCTGATGGATATCAATTTATGCTAAAGCTCACCGAAACTGAGAAGAAACCGTCATGTTGTGGATATCTGTAACTGAATTGCCGTTAAAAAGTAAGAAGAGCGCAAAAACGCATGCTGCTTATTTGGCTTTACTGTGTTAACGAAGGTATGTCTACGTTAGTAAAATTTTCACTTTTCTGTATTCAGAGAATGGAATTCCTGACAAAAATGGAGCTTTAATTAATTGGTTTATTTTTCATTTCACAACACTAGTCTATGTTTTGTTCATAATTATATTTGCACAAAGGAGAATGGACTATTAAATCAAATTACCGAAGTACACGAGTTAATTTTTTCTGCTACTATGCCATGCTTAATATTTACATCTAAGAGCCTGGCTAATTTTTAATTATTTGGAACTGATTGAAAATGATCAGCCTCTAAACAAGTATATACACAAGATTTCAAGGTAATTCAGATTATTAGCGTGTTTGGAAATTCAAATTGTTTACATTAAGTCACCTATGAGCGAAATCTTCTTTTATATAATATAAATTCCGTTTTTAAAATTCCTTAATTGTGTGACGAACAACAGAGCATTTATTGCACGATAAATCAGTCACGAATAGAAAAGCTCCAATAAATTATAACATTTCAGATTGAGACATGCACAGAAGAACTATCTTATCCTTGTTGGGCTGTAATTTCACTGGGATGAGTGCACACGCGCAATAACTGAATACTTATCATTACAAAACAAACGAGATCACATACACACAAACGTGGCGTAAGGTCACCTAGTGAGTCGCCATCAGGTGTTATTAATTTATTGTAATTTCATTTCGATGACTGTAAACAGACACATACGCACATGTATATGTAATGCACTAACCTGGTGAAAAAACAGTTATGCTTATGAGATCTAGCGATAAATATAAATGAGACAGTTTAAACTAAATTTACTACTTGACTTAATGATTTTACAATTGTCTGGTGGATGTGCTTTCGGTTGAAAAAGGCTTCTGAAAGCAGAAGTCGAACTGAAGGCAGTGGTTGCAAACACCTTGTTGAATCCAACAAGTATTAGGCAATAAATCGTTTCTCTGTCATGCCACATGCTTCGTTCAATGCACTGAAGAAGTTAAAATCATTTGAAAGACAATTTTTAATTTATTCTACAAAATTTTGCTATTGAGCACAAAGATTTATATGCGACTTAAGCAATTATCTCTTCTTTGGTGGTGATAACCTTGAAGTTCAAGTTCCCAACAAAAGATGTAATTTTAAAATATATTTAAACATCATAGTGAAATTAAAGTCCATCTTACATACCGACGAATTTCGACCTTGCATAATATTCATCAGAAAACGACGACAAGCTGACTAATGTGTATCAAACCGCAATGCATATATAAGGTCTGGAAAGTTTAATATGCGACTTACTCTTATTAGTTTTGCATAAATTGCCACCGACTGGAAATGTCTTCTACTTTCTTTCTACGCAACTACGAGCGTAACATTTTGTGACTTTTGGCAATGTTTAACAGATTCAAGCCAACCGCCCAGTTAAGTTCAACTTATGCAAAAATACTATCAATGAGTGTCATTTATCTGGTTATGCATGCCTCATGTATGAATTGCGATTCAACCCTTGTTAGTCAGATTTACCTCGTGTGCTAATGATGGTAATGGGAGGATAAAACGCGTCCTTACGTTTGAGTGACGCTAGTTTTTCTATATTGTGTGACTGGTTATTTTTAATGAGATTGGAATTTATATGATGCAAGCAAATTTGATTTTTTTTAATTTGTATAATTTGTAAGCAAGTATTTAAATCTGCAAAAAATTCATTATTGATTGCATAGAATTTAAGCACCCGACATTTCCATTCGAGAGCAGTTTATACTAGAATAACAGATGTGAGAGCCGCATATCTAATTTTGCATTGGTTATAAATAAATATCTGTTTTATCTCCGTTAGTCAGTTTTTTGCTGTTCACTGAAGGTGAACATAATAGTTGGAATCACGGTGGTACGTGTAATTGAGTGTTGTGTTGCCATGTTATAAAACAGATAAGATAAAGTTGAATTGGTGATTATCTCAAGTTTGATATTAAAAGAATTATTGAAAAGCCTTTTTAATTTAACTATCGAAAGCAGCGATTCCGACTAAATTTAAATTGATGCCAACGTGAAGTTTGAGTCTCCTATCAATAAAATAATTTTCATTGCAAAAATATTTGCAAGCTTACATGTAAACTCACATACAATATCATGTAATTAACTAATATTCAGTATTCATCAGCTTGATACTGTGAAGAAAACGTTCAAAACGAGATAAAATAGAATAATATTTTGTGCAACGATTACGCCTTTCGAGGGCCATTATTTTTGCATTTGTGAGAACTTTGTTGAACAAATGTATATATTCATCATATTCTTTCTATGTGCGAAGATAAAAAATATCTGATTTTATCAAATACAACAACTATTTCGTTCTCGATATCTCTTCAAGTGTCTAAAAATGAACACGTTTGTATGGTTAATTTCTAAAGGCTATCGTAGAAAATTCGTTGAATCAGCTAATAAGAGGGGTAATGAAAAGAAACAAACGTGTGTATGACGAAAAATTAAAGTGATTTGATTAAAGATCTCATTTATAGAGGACGCTGGTTCCCGCAAAGTAATGATCAAATTGAAGCAGTAGTAACAATTGCATTTAATTCAGCTCAATTAAATATTTCATCGAAATTAACACATTTACCTCTATCAGTAATTAATGAGAAACATCCGTCTAATGTGCTCCAAAATGCATCATTTATAAATATGAAGTTGCATTATGTCGTTCAATTTAAAAAGACCGATCGACCAGACGTTAATTACCCGAATAAAAGAGCATTGCAATTGAAGACCTGTTTCAAATCTAATGGTGAATGCACATGTGAAATTACGCAAAGTAATATTGTAACCAAAAATATACCGTATATCCTGGACTATAAGGCGCACCAGGATTAAAGAACACCATCTACCAATGGGTCTTTTTTTCTCACACAAAGCTCGTCGGTTTATAAAGCACATTACTAACACATTATATTTAACACATTTTCGTCTTTTTTTAGCACATTGTACAAAAATATAATTACCAAAATTAATATATTATAAATATAAATACGAAAAATTCAACAAAAAATTGTCTATGCCACTTTATTTCCGTTCTTCTTCATCGACAAACCCATGGAAATCTTCGACTTCTGGATCTGAGTCTAGCATTTGGACAATTTCAGCATGAAGCATTTCCCAATCCGCCCCATTGTTCGATTCTTGATAGTTGGTGTTATCCGACTGTTTTGTGATGATTCCACCTTTCACAAAATGGCGGAAGATATTTGAGACCGATATATTTTCCAAGGCATTGATAATCCTTTTAGAAATTGAGCTTAACTAGCCTGTCTTTGCCTCCAAATTTTTGTAAAAATGTGCTCTCTTTTATCATCGACCGCTGCTATGGGGCTTCAAATTTAAACTCGAAAGACATTTTAACGCTAAAATTTATGATTTGAAGTTCTTCGGACACTCTACCTGTAATTATGGCGGGCTCTATGTTGGATTGCATCAATTTGACTATGATGATATTCGTTAGATCGGCGCGTATCAATTCGTAGACCAACAGAGATAAAGATACATTAAAAACAACTGCGTCTCCAGACAGAGAAATATTCCAGCCACTCGATCATCTTTTCCTCGTCCATGCAAACCTTTTGCGTTGACACCAGCTGGAAAAGTTTCCTATGTTAGTGTCTTTCTATTTAGAATCACCATTGGTGTTAGCTTCTTGCCCTTGGCCTAGCAACAAAGAACGACAACGAACCATGTTAACTTATTTCCTGTGGCGCCTATGCATGCTGTTCTGGGCCATATTATATCGATAATATTGCTTGTAGGGATATTGAAGTTGGGTGACCCCTCGTCCAAGTTGTGGATGTCGTCTTGCTGAATCTTCTTTTCGGTAATCTTGCTTTTGGTTTAGATAAAGAAGATAATCAGCTTTCCTTAGTAATCCGGGGACAGCGTCTGCGAGACGACAGTTCCTGTCCGGATGGAGAGTTGACGACTTTCCTTAAAGCAAAAGCCCCAGGAAATAACTTCCTTTAATTTTCTGATCTGCATTTCAAGTGTCATTGCTATTGACATGGAGATGCTTCTACCTACTGTTCTATCTTCAGTGATCTAGGTTTCAATTTTTCTTCGCTTTGTTCCCACGGAAACTCATCTTGGTCCCCGTCACTTGATGCAGGCAATCTTCAGGCTTCCTCCACCTCCATACCATTGACTCAATGGTGCCTAAATCTTTTTCAGCTGCTCTATTTCCGTGTTCTTTTGTGTAACTGATGAGATTGAGCTTCATATTTGTTGTTAGGTGCCATTTTATGCGTCCTAATATGTTTAAATATCAAGTTATGCATAAATCGTAGGTTATAAAAGAAACTAATATAGCAGTTAGTTAGGTAATATGGATATCTGCATTACACAAACGAAATTTTAAATTGTCTTTGATAGAGAATGCAGGCAAAATTCATCACCGAGTTGAAATACATTGCGGAAGGCCAGAATATACCAGATAGCATTTCAGCTATTTACAATAATTCGTTTCATATTTCTGTCATGCCAGATTTTTCCGCATGAAGGACGCATCGGATTATAAGCTGCATTGCAAATTTTAAGGACAATATTTTTTTAAAGTGTGTCTTATAGTTCAGAATTTGTTTTGCTTTCCAGATATCGCCTTTGAAATAATTATTATGTGCAAAATTGGAATTGATCTCGCAATATATGAAGCTGTGTGGAACGTCAGGGATTTGAGTCTGCAATGGAGGAAATGTACAATAATGTTTTGTCGTTCCGTTATTTCATGCTCTCTTCCATTAAAAATTAAAATTTTCTTTTGCCTTTCAATATATGTATTCATTTGTATAAAATTGAGGCGTAAATAAGAAAGAAACGGTTTGTGAATTTGATAAAATTTATTTTCATATTTGCTCATGGAAATAGTAGTATGACTTTTATTAAAGTTCGCATTCCAAAAGGATATGTTTAAATATGTTGTAGTTGATATAGTTTAAAGCTACTGGACACTCCCCGTTACTGTATTATTTTTACTCTTTCAAGCATATTAAGATAAATTATAGATAAACTAGTAAATATCGTTTGATTATGTTCACGGCTAATAATTAAAAACTGTGATCTTGACAGATAGTGAAAATACATTTTATAATAATTTAGATAAAATCAAAAATATTTGCGATCACACACCATAAGACACAAGCACATACACTAACGTCCAATTGACCGTGACATGCATTATTTATTTTTATTAAATTTTCATTTGTTTATAATTTTGACAGCAAGTTTAATACAGCAATGACTTAAAATAATAGTTTGTGTCATTACGCCTCAGAATTCAACACCATTTTTAACTTGAGTTAAAACCATGTCAGAATATATATATTTAACAGTTTAAAGCTCCTCGGTACCCAGCGCTACTGGCTTTTTTCCTCACTGAATTATACTCGAAAAAATCATGGTAGACTAGTTAAAATCGTTTGTTTATATTATCGAGAAATAGCATAAATGCATGATCATATTCATTTGCGATTAAAAACACGCGCACATACGATTACTATTCATGACATTAGTAAAAAATATATACTAGTTTGGAAAAAAAAGACATCATCCCAGACACCCTACAGCCTAAAAGATATAAATAGTACCACCTTCCTGAAAAATTCATTATTAACGAGGCCGGTGATAATCCTTTATTAGTATTACATATATATAGTATATATATATGTTATATATATATATATATATATAGCAGGAGTATATATATATATGGTTAACATGAGACCTAAACCGGTTCGAGTAACTGAAGACAGTAATAGAAAGGTCTACCTAAACTTACCTTTTGAAGAGAATTTACAGTTTCCATAATGAGTAAAAGAATAAAACGAATCAAAAGAATAAACTTTCCAAGTGTCACGGTAAATATCTCATTCGCTACAGAGTGGGTAAAGTTTTTGAACGCTAAAAATCAACTGACTTCTAACTCAAAATACCTTATTTTGTACTACTTTGAATGTACGTGCAGTAACATACACATTTTAAGAACTGAGAAACAGCCAATCATTAAAATCAATCAACATCCACCAAGAAAAGTTAATCAAGAGTGAAGTAGCATAAGCCCCCAAATCATCACTTACTCATCATTTAATCCAAACAAGGCACAAAGTTTTATCCATTTTTAAATATAAATTAAGGTTGTAATCTTGATAAAAACATTTTTTAGTATAAACTTAGCATTGTATAGGGTATTCCAATAAACCAGTTCCGTCCTCAATATGATCTGTTATCCCACATTCCTCACCCAAATATATATTGGTTAATGAGTCGCCAGTAAGCACGAAACGAATGTGCGTGAGATTATACTTTCCTTTCATGCTGACTTCGGTTTATCCTTCTGATCACAACTGGACTAATATGTTTCGCAGCAACTTTTCAATTATATAATATCTAATGCTTTTGCCTATCCCTTTCTTCAATTAGAGGCTATATGGCATCTACAATTATACAATAATTGATTGCGCGGATGGTGGTAACAATTCTTTAAACCAAGTTTGCGAGCTTGAAGTAGACACCAATCCCCACGTACTAACCGTGTCGTCGGACAACATAAAGCGTGTAAACTACCGCCAGTCAGATGCACTGACTCCCTGTTTTGAACTTCCATGATCATCTTCGAATGAGACGGCAAACTGGCTATCGAGAATCAAACTGTATTGAATATATATATATATATATATATATATATATAGCAAATTGATAGTTTCTAATTTCAATTATTTTTAAAATGTAAGAACAAAAACAACAACCCGTACTCATGGAATAACATTTATTAATAAATCTATTTTACCAGTATCTACAGCCATTAATCTCTGATTCGTTGTATCTTGTTCATTCAATCCTTTCACTGTACATACAACCAATCTCCTCTTTTCGTTAGCTTCTTCTAGCTCTCTTGTTTTGCAATTTAGACCACTACTTATAGTAATTCTAGACCACCCTTTGCGTAACGCGTCATTTGGTGCGTGTCATCGCTTTCATTGTAATTGCGTCCGTAATTGATGTGTGTCGCATTTTGCGAAGCGTTGGTTATTTTTAAAGGCATGTCAGTCATGTCTTTGTTCCAGTCCAATTTAATTACTTTTTGAATTATTTTCTGCACGTTTAAGCAGGGCTTCAGCTTATTAATTGCAATAGCTTCAAAAGCCAGAAGCATTTTCTCTGTTTTTGCCTTGTAGAGAACTTGAAAATTGTTACTACTGTGAGTAGTACATGTTCGCAAATTTCTGAATTTTGTGCAGGAGCTGCACCCCTCTTTAATAGTTTTTGAGGGAGATGCTGATTTATTCTAGTTTCCAGCCTCTTTTTTGATCTGCCGATGTACTGAGCGTTGCAGGTACATTGAAATTTGTATACAGACAAAGGTGTTGACGTCACAGAGAGGCTATCTTTTCATTCGTGCGCATCAGTTTTGTTGTGTTGAACACCACTCTCACCTGTATTGATGGAAACTGTGCTTTAGTCGCTCGAATTACTTTTCATTTGAAGATTTCCACTGGAAGATCACCTCCAAAGGGAAC